>OMKK01018832.1:5274-17288 GCA_900302305.1 Polymixia japonica
GGAATTAATTTTTTTACCAAGAAATGATCGGTTCTGAAGAGAGTTAGACACCCGACAGCTTCTCTTGCTGCTCGATCGTGTGATAAAGCCTGCGTTGCAGTAATATGTTTGGCACGCCATAATGCCCTCTTCCAGACAATTTTACTTCGTGCTTTCACCCTCAAGTTTTTCTCTAAACGGAAACGGAACAGTGTGGTTGAAAATCAAACGTCGCTCGCTATTGAACACCACGGCAGCTTGGATAGTGATATGTCACTTTTTGCTAAGTACCATACAGTCAAAAATGTATGGTGGTGACTATGGACTTATAGCAGCAGCATTGAATCTAACAGTGTGATAAGATGTATAACCAAACATTAGTGCTGTAAATACTCATCAAGTATGTAATTATAACCAAAAGGAGGAACATACTTCTTAAATATGGCATGAACATGCCTTGTTTGCTTTGTTGAAATAAGATAAGCAGCTAATGTGTTTGTTAACGGGAGAAATTAACAGACATTCAAATGGCAGTGTGAAATATTTTAGCATTTTAATTATGCGATGGCAATGTAATATATTCTCACAGAATTCATCAGTACACCACAACACTGCTTTCCATCTGCCGGTTTTGCATCTTCTTCCAACCCCGTTGCCAGTGAAGACTTCAGTTCCAGAGCAGATGCTATTTGTCATGTCTAACTCACTCTGTGATTTCCTTGTTATTCCCAGGAAAAACCATATCTCCCTCTCTAATGTAGCCGTGGATCCTCTCTGCACTCTGCCTCAGTCCCATGCAGACAGGGTGGCCTCTCGCTATCAGTTCCTCTCCCTCTTGCTGCGTGTCCTCCAACAGCAACGCCCCACTGGGGCCAAGCTGCCTGATGATTTATCCTCATTTGGTTTAATTTGTCTTTCTGAGGTGCTAAGCTGTCAGTTTTAAAATCTATATCTCCAGGGGGCGGGGGATAAACCCCTGATTGTTTAGATACAGCCCTGTGACTGGAACCCTGATAGGCTGTCAGGACTGCAGATGATAGGCATCCATCATCGTGTCGCCATGCCTGATTGGCTCTGCCAGAGCACGGGGGTGTAGGGGTGGGGGATTGGAGGGCAGCCATGGAACAAACTCCCAATGAATGCTGGGAGACAGGTGAGGCAGCCAGGGCTCCTCTTTAAACTGTGATTTGAAATTTGTGCTTTTCTTAAGTGGGCCTGGCTTATACTGGACTAAGAATCTGGTATAGAAATGGCTTTATTTTCGCCTCATAATTTGTGCAGTCTGGATGTGCTGACCCCTTATTCAACATCACTGATGTTGCTCGACTCCCTGCCGTGCCTTCATCTTCCCCTCCTGGCTTGTACCATCTGAATGTGTAATGGCCTGCTGATTGATCTGATTGATGCTCACAGATCTGTGAGATATAGTGCCTTAACAAATTGAGATGAGTGAATGTTTTATGCCCCCAATGTGATAATCTGTCAAAGGTGCTCTGAACAAGTGCTCCCTTGAGCATGATTAATCACACCATGACTCATGCTCTTATACATAAATTCATTTTCTATGATTAAATTAAGGGATCTAATATGACACTTTTTTACACTTTGGTGTAGCATGGGTTACTCACACTGGGAGATTTGAAAGCTTGTATGTCAAGACCACCTTTAATAACTGATGAAATACTGAGTTGTATGTCAAAACCGGCTTTAATAACTGATGAAATACTAACGCTAACACTCATGAAATGCAGATGACGAAACGTCAGTTTAGCCTTTGCTCTCTCTGTCATTCAGCTGTTATTAGGGTGAACCTTTTGTTGTGCTTTGTGGTTTGTGACTGGCCTTGTTTATCTACTCTTTCTAGTGGACCTGCTTGGCCTGCTGAAGTGGCGCTCCAACACCAGCCTCCTGCAGCAGAACCTCCAGCAGCTTATGAAGGTCGAGGGCGGAGAGGTCGTCAAGGTCAGAGGGTCAAAGTGAAAATCTCACTGTGTAGTCTCAGATTTACCTCACTGATTCTGTGTGTCAATGAGACTGCATGTCTGAAATTAAAACATTAAAGCTACTAATCTGCTAACGGATTATAATGACATTTCTGGTGATTGCATAGTGTAATGGTCATGGGAGAATGAAAAAATCGCGGTTCAGATCAGTTTCCTAGAAGCTTTGTATTCATTTGCAATTTTGCCTGCCACCGGGCTGGATATCCCAGGAAATGTGACGTCTCGCTTTATGGCATATAAAAGTATGGCAATTTTACTTTACCTCCTCTGTGAACATGTTGGCATTCCGACAGACACCACACAATGACAGACAGCAACAGTCCAACCCCTCTCAGTCATGAATGTAAACCATCGCACGTCAGTCTGGCTTTGCGACAGTTAAAAAATACCACTAGCAAATTCTAGAGGCCGTTACCTATAGTAGCTTTAATTACAGCTGGAGCCAACAGTCTCAACGTCATTGTTTGGCTGTGCTCACCCTAGAAGGCATTTCCTGTTTAATCCTCATTAAAACAGTGGTATGCCTAAAGAAATACGTCTCAACAGCTGGTGACATAAGCAATCCAATCAAAAAACACCCCTCAATGTTCCTGAAACCTCTTGGCAGCAATTCCACAAAACGATCTCACCACCTGTCAGTGGGAATGGGTTGTTCTTGAATGGTATCAAGAGCCAGGAGGAAGAGCGTAGCTCCATACACAATGTGTAGCGGAGTCGTCCAGTGGCGTTGTCCTGCTGTCCAAATTATAGGCAGGCCCTTGGGTGGGCCAGGTGCAAAATTGAAGAACTGGGGAAAGATTTGTGAGGACTGGTCGGGGGCCAGGCATATTACAGCTTACCTGAGGAAGTCCCTCAACCAGGCATTTGTTTTTAAACAATATGTTTATTGATTTTTCAATAATAACAAAAACAGTGCATAGTACAACAATACAGTACACATCTGCAGATGAAGGAAAAAGGGAAAAGTAACACATAATATATCTATATACCTACACTAAGTATACATAGTCATATTTAATATCAAGCATAGTTTTCTGAAATGTACAGTCAGAATGATATAAGGGATGTAAATAAATAAATACATAAAGACAACTAAAAATGCAAATCAAAAGTTTATCTTATTCTGTACAGTTTCTCTTCTCAGTTTCTCATCTAAGATATTCTACGATAAGTCTACGTTACAATAAAATGTATAAACAGGCCCCATATCCTTTTGAATACTTCCTGTTTATCTTTAAGTATACACATGATTTTCTCCAAGGGTAGGGTTAGAGATATTTCCCTAATCCACTGACTTATTCGTGGCCTTTTTATGTTCTTCCATGAAAGAGCTATTAATCATTTTGCTTGTAACAAACATAAATCTAAGAAGATGTGCTCACTATTCTGTATACCGTGCCCATTCGGATATAGACCCAGGATGAATAATTGAATAATCCAAGGTCAGTTTTAATGCTAAAATCTCTTCTATCATGAGTCTCACCTCCTCCCAGAACATTTGTATCATTTATAACATTTGAGTCCCTCTTTACTGCTCACACTTAGTACAATCATCTGCAAAAATTGCTGTTCAATTTGTTCAAATGAACTGGAGTGATATACAGTATGTTCACATTAACCAGTTATACTGCAAAAGTTTTAGGCGAGTATTGGCTGTTTGTCTTTGGCCCTCTGTGCATGCATCTCTGCACTTCTCAACTGAAATATCCTCCTGTAGGTCTTCTCTCCAATTCATGAGCCCCTTTTTGGAGGACTTAGGCAAGCCACATATAAGCAAGTCATAGAAACTGGTTATAGTACTTTTTCTAAGACATTTTTTGGCAACATTATCTCCAAAGGGGCGAGAGGTGGTTGGATTAATGAGTGGTTTTCAGTTTTTGCAATGAAACGTATTCATATTTAAACAAATGCTTAAGTGGGATATCATATTTATTTGACAGATTTTCACATGATACTTTATCCTCTGTATTAAATAGGTCCTCAACCTTTGATATTCCTTTATCGGCCAGGATTCTGAAGCCAGAATCAGACCTTCCAGGTATAAAGCGATCATTACCCCATATTGGGCTGAAGCATGATATAAATATGTTTCACCCAAATATTTTTGTATCGCGTTCCAGACATTTATCATGTTCCGTACAATGGGATTAGAGGTTTGTTTTCTTAGTTTTTTTCAGATTTGCTGATTACATATACATGGGGAGAGGTAGCCCAAATGAGTAAGATTCCATCTCCATCTAGGAACAGCATTGGTTGTATAGTAAAACGTTATAGTCCTCAACTGAGCAGCCTAGTAGTACCAAAGAGGATTAGGGCACTGGAGCCCCCCTCTTTCATAGGGTAAGCCTGGGGCGTCTGTTATTCCATATAAATTTGGAAAATAACTTCCTCAATTTTGAAACAAGGTTTTGAAACAAGTAAAGTAGCTTAGGTAGTACATTCATTTTTAGAGCATTAATTCTACCGATTAATGAAATTGGCAAGGGCATCCACCTATCAAATTAATTAGTTACAGAGTCCAAGACAGAATCGTAATTCCTCCTCACCACTTCATCTATGTTAGGTACAATTTGTATGCCTAGGTATGTAAAGCAGTTTGTTATATTAAAGTTAGACCCTTGGGGGATAGGGTTGTCTCTTTCTTCTGAGTTGAGTAATACAATTGAACATTTTGATTGATTGATTATATATTATAGATATATCCAGATACTTTACCAAAAATTTTAATCAGTTTTAAAATTTCATCAATTGATTTATGCAGATCCTACTGCGTAGGAGAGCCTGGTTTCTATTCACTGTTCAGTGCTCATATCCTGTCTAGAGCCTGCCTACTCCAAAACTGTATCCAGTAATTTGTATCCGAGTCACTACGAGTTAGAATAAAACATAGACATACCAAACTAAATATTCCAAGAAGTACTTGAAGAAACATCTTTTGCCATTACAGCGGCTTTGCATCAGAAATGTAACTGACGAAAGAGACTGTTCTGTTTCCATATCCGCTGAGACCGGATCTGCAAACTGCAAAGCGACTTGTGCCCAGGGTGCCAGTAGGTGTTTCTTGTAGAAGCACAATCTTTGAGTGCATATTTTTCAACCTATGCACTACCTGTTTAACCTTTTTCAGTTTCTGTAAACCTCTGCAATTCCAGGATGTAAATTTAAGCCTGCCGTCATTTGACATAGTAATTAACTAAGTAATTATTAATTCCCCTATATAGAAAAATAATAGAATTTTGCACTTGAGAAACAAAACTGCTAACATGAACAAGGCTAAACTTGAACCCTGCGTTCTACATACCCTCATAACCCACAGCCCAAGTAGACGGGCCCCTCCCCCCTTAACTAATCAACTTCTCGGTACAGCTGTTGATAACTCCACACAGTGAGGATTTGTCCTGCTATACTATCCCCACCGCTCCTCAACTTAAAGTCCGCTGCCATTAATCAAACAGGAAATGAACTCACTTAGAGTGATTACATTAAACCAAGTCACTAGTGCTGTGTGTCAATACGGCAAGCATTTCACATTTTCCTCCACCTCGATTACCTTATGTATTCTCTCCCTCTACGACATCCATCGTCTAGCCTCGACGACGTAGTCCCATGTATAGTCAGCACAAGAAGCCCAGGCCAAACGGATAGGGAAAACGATAGGGAAAGTCTTCTCCCAGTACTTTCACGCGTGATGTTCTCGTTCGTTCTGTTGATGCCTTCGCAACAGTCAGTTTAGTACAAGGGGAATGAGGGAAAGAAGAGGCAGTCCCATGCGGGATAAATCCAATAAGCCAGGCAAAACAAATGAAGAATATAATAATAACATGGGTATCTTATCCACGTATAGTTTCCTCGTTCTCTTGTTGTCGTAACAGTCAATTTAGAAAAAGAAAGGGGGAAAAAAAAGGGCATTCCCATGTAAAATAAGTCCAAGATGACCTGGCAAAACAAATGAAGTAATATCTCGGGGGGTCTTTTCTGATAACGGTCTCTACGTATGGTGTCCTCATTCTCTCATTGCTTTTCAAAAAGCCAATTTAGAAAGAGAAAAAAAGAAAAAGAAAAAATCTATTCAATGCGTAGAGTTTATACTGGGTCAGCCGTTTCTCTTGAGCCCTTCGATAAACTTCTCCGCTTCGCTGGGGCTACCGAATCTGCGTGTCTGGTCCCTATGTGTTACCAGTAATTGGGCAGGAAACAACATGGTTGTTTCAGGTTCAACTCGGTGTGCTCCATGGCCGGCGCTTCTGCTAACCAACTTTCAAGAAATGCGCATGTATCCGTCCATTCTGGTAGACCAATTAGTCTCAGGTTTGATCTTCTTGGTCTAGACTTGAGGTCTTCCACTTTACCACACAGATCCTTACTTATTATCCTTTTTTGCCTCAAGTGACTTTACTTTGACTAGTAAAGATGTTACATCATCTTTTGTAGATATACAGTACGTACTTCAGCCTGGGTTATACGTTCTGTACCGTCACTTGTAGACATTTCAGCTTTCATATTGTTGATGGCTGCCGGGATTGTCTCAGGCTTAGCGCCTGTCTCGGGACGCATCGTCTTCTTAAGGTTCTGACGGTTGGGCCTGAGAGTTCCATGTTTTCTTTCACTTGTTTTGCTCACCGGCGTCCAACTTTTTTCTTAGTAGCCGTTGATACCTCAGCGCCTTATCTGACCAGCAATTTATTGTTTATAAGCGGGAATGTGAAATTTGACCAGGATTTTAAAAGTATTTCAGCGGAGTCGAGAGGAGCACGTCTGCTTAGCGCTGCCACCGCAACCGGAAGTCGTCAGCCAGGCATTTTTGATTAGGCCAGATAGATGTGTCAACGACAGCCGGAGTTGTTCATTAAACCACAGGGGTGTGATTGCCGTTGCCAACACAGCAGCACTCTTTCAGTCTCTCCCGAACCACTTAGAGCCTGCTGCCGTACAATTATCTGACATTTTCAGCTTGGCATTTCAATGCTAATTTATCAGTGCACATAAATCATTTTATTATATTGGGTACAGCTCATAAAGTTAAGATCACAGTTAAAGCCCAGGAGAGTTTTGAATTTAGAATGTTTTTAGTTTTGTCCTAGTTCACATTTATCTTCGTCTTCACATAACAGGTCGTCTTTCAGCATTCGGGCAGGGCAGGCGTCCCGCGCCAGTGCGATGCCAGTGTAATGCGTCCTGCCCTTGTCCTTGCCCCAGTGTGACTGAAGGGGGCTTTGTGCGCCCCACGTTCACGCCGAGTTTGTTTCCAGCGATGACCAGCGATGACCAGAATAGTGTAACTCCCCGTTTCCCCAACGCTTTTACATCTGTTTTCACATTACCTCGCAATTGGCTGACTAAATGGAGCATGTTTCCCCAGAGAGGGATGGTGTGTACAATTAGTGTTGCTGGAGGTATTGCTGACAGGGAAATTATTTGTGTCCTCATAGAGGTTTTATTGGCTATTGTTCACAGCTGTGCGGTGTACTTGCGCCTTTGAGGCCCATAGCCGTCTAATGGTCTCTCAGTGTGCCCTTGTGTAGCTGAATGGGTTATAGCACAACACCAGCACCGTTGGGAGCACCGTTCACTAGCACTGTTCTTTTAAGTTGGTCCATCTTATTCTGCGGTTGGGATTGCACCAACTGAAATTTAAATATTTGTTAGGGTGCTCTGAAGTCATTTGTTAGTGTGAGCCTTGATGCCAGCAGCTGTATGTGGAATGTCTACGTGGAATTCGGAAAACCCCTTCAAGAATGCCAGTAATGACAGACCTGATTTGATTTGGACTGGCATTGCATAATGTTTTCCTTCTCAGACTCAGTCAATGTCTTCCAAATGTAGTGTTTTGTCATCATTGTTATTGTTATTTATGGATGGCAGCGTTTCACTGTTTCTCTGCCATGACATGCTGTGCCTCTGTCATTCTAGTTTCTGCAAGACACTCTGGATGCTCTCTTCAACATCATGATGGAGAACTCTGACAGCGACACCTTTGATACCCTGGTCTTCGACGCCTTGGTAAGCAGTGCTCTTTAAGATCAGAGAAATTCACGCTAGCATTGCTGCCAGCTGGTGGGAATAAACACATCCGCAGCTCACATGCAGAAGGATTGTCAGTTCCATATGCTAAAAAGAAACAAAGAAATTGACAGGATAGGGGATCTCAGCAGTTTTAGCCCTTTTGACTTCTCAATAAAAACTCGTAAAAGCCACAGATGTGAAGCCACATCAAACACAGTTATGTAAATAATCCATTTGCTTTTGTCATACAGAATTAGAGGATCACACGGTTATTCCATCAACCTTGTATATGTATCTTTCGCCATAAGTTATTAATACGCTGTCAAAAACGGGCTCTGTCAAAGACCAATTTTGAATGGTCTGACAGCAAATGTTTCAGGCCGAATGGGAAGCATTTACCTTTCCCAGGGCAGGCGCATTCTGCCTCAGGGTGTGTGCTGTTTGAAAGTATGCAAAGTACACACCTAAACTCCTCGCAGGAATGTTGAGTAAGTGCCACAGGGAGACTTAGGATTTGCAAAATGAAAATGCCTTCCTGCTCTCACTTCAATCTACAGTACAATATTGCAGTTATATTGCAGCTCACAAGCTGTGCTCGTTTTCCCTGTTGGTTATTAATAAGAACTGGACCTGTCACGCAGAGAAAGCATTGCAGATAGGCTACAACTCGCGGAATCACCGTTGTATTGATATGCATGAATTTGTAGCACCCGGGTAACATTTTCATTAATCGTGTTGGTCTAGGATTTAACATCCCATTTTCCTGCAAGATAGACCGTGATTAAGATCTCGCATAAAGCAAGAATAAATGAGCCTGTTTGAAATTTAATTTCATAACTTTGTCATCTATTAAATCAAGTCTTTGCAGCCGCAGAATCATTGTACAGCATCTCTGAGAATCCTTCTATCTTGCCTGCCATCACCTAACATTACGGGTCGAATCTCAAAAGAACAGTTTTCCCTTTGAAAATACGAGCCCAAAGTATGTTGTCGGTTGTCCTAGATTATCTGCAGACTAGAGAATTGGAAGAAAATTACTTTTTGCTTATTTACAGTCTAGTTTAATTTCCCATTCCCTTTCAGCATATTGAATGAGACAGGCTACTTTTCCGGCGCTCCTCCAAGAGCCGAACAGTTTATATTTTAATGGATATGTCTTTCTTCTCTGACAGGTGTTCATAATTGGGCTTATAGCTGACAGAAAGTTCCAGCACTTTAACCCTGTTCTGGAAACCTATATTCGGAAGCACTTCAGTGCCACACTGGCTTACACGTGAGTACATTACCGTTTGTAGAAATAAGCCCCTTTCACACATGGCACCCATGACATTGCAGGGTTAACTTTTCTGGCACCGCTAGTGGTTTCCCCTTTTCACACGCATACGCAGCTGCTGCCGGGATACATGTCTGTGTTGTGTGACTGTGTTCACACATGACATGGCGTTAATATTGCCGTGAACTCTGTTCCGAACGCCAGCGTTCCAAAAATGTTACCTGCCGGTGCAGATATTGTGGAATATGAACTCCGGCTCCATTTCACACATGACCCCCATCACAGAATTGGAAAAGGGTTAGACGTTAGCACGTGTGAAAAAAAGGTTTATAGTAAGAAAAATGTCTCACCAAGCACTGAAAGAACAGAGTGTCCAAACACAGTTAAGGACAAATGGAGGTCATTTTTTATTTTATACAATATGACCTAAAAGGGCCACGTTTGCCAAGCTCTGCATATGATTGGGTTTGTTTCTACAGGAAGCTGACCAAGGTTCTGAAGAACTACGTGGAGAATGCTGAGAAGCTAACGGAGCAGCTGCTGAAGGCCATGAAGGCCCTGGAGTACATCTTCAAGTTCATTGTCCGCTCCAGGGTCCTCTTCAACCAGTACGTCCTCCAATATCACGTACAATATCATGTATCACGTGCATGCATGCGGACACACTTGGTCATTGTCTTTATAAATATAACATAGTAGGTTCGTTCCGCTTTTGCTGCAGTTATTCTTTCGATAATACAACGGTGTCATCCAAGCTATGTCATCGCAACGGTATTTGTCTATTTCACATCACGTCATTACTTAGTTGAATTGTGTAGAGGGTGAGGGTCCTTTGATGAGGTCATTTGTATGGCTGTATTTATAATTAAATGGATGTTAATGTTTTAGCAGCTTGGACTGAAGCTGCCGGGTTGAGGGGTTGATGTATGACCCTGGTCTAATTGACTGTGCAAAGTTTGATTGGTTTTCCATCCAATGTCTAGAGGACACGCTGTCCTTTACCTCACGAATCAGACCACGGTGACATCACTCTCTCCCCGAGCGGTCCACATTTGCGACGTGTGCGCCGAGCGGCTCCCTGCGTGGGGTAACCGATAACGGCCTTTATCGTCACCTTTTAAGGGGACTCGTTATCTGTTTTTGAAATCTTTTTGTTGGGTAGCGCTTCCTTTTGGTTGCCGCGAAGACGTTTTCCCCCTTTGTGGGCCTTTATTTCCTTTGTCGGTCCCACTGGGCAATTGTTGCCATGTCAGATCCAGGGCATAGAACTCCTTCAAATTGAAAATAGCTGTTGAGATGAGATGTTGCTGTGAGTGGCATTTGGGACTTAGAGTAGAGTGAGCGGGGCTCCATCAGCAGGTGATAGGGTTCTCTGTGCTGGCCAGCGGAACATTCCTATGACATGGTAGAGGAGGCACTCTAATCACACAACCCCCCCCTGGAGGAATGCTACCCGCAATTGGTGTGTCTGTCCTGGCTTGACTGTGCTCCTTGATGCCACAGGTGAGAAGCAGCTTTAAGTAATTGTTCTGGCGGAAGCCCTGAGAGAGAGAGAGAGAGAGAGAGAGAGACGCCTCAAATCCCATGATTTCTGTAAGTCCTGAACAGTGACTATCCTTGACCATGTACAACACTGGCAGCCCTGCGGGAGATAGCATCGCAACAATACCTCTCCCAGCGTCTCTGGGAGAAAACACCGGCGGTATCGGATGTGGTGGAAGCAATCTAAAAATCTCACCCACCCCCACCCCCAAGAACAGGAAGAAGAAACTAGCCAGGAAGCGTGTTCTCAATCAATAGGCATTTCTCCCACAGATTCTGAGTTGTATTATTTTTTTTTTTGTGAGCGGTTGATACACGTCATTAGTTTGGAGCAGGCACAAAGCGACTCATTTGCGGTTAATACCCAGTTTGTGGAGATTTATAGGCTCTTCAAGTGGGATGAAATGCATTTGCATTTTCGGGGGGGATTATGGAGGGAGCCCTGCTTTGTGCTCTTGTGCACTTTGTAATGGAAGGAAACATTCCCTCCAGTTGTTCTCTGATCATTGGCTTTATGGTGGGTAGCTGGGCAGCTTTTGCTCCACGCAGCCAAGCTAGCAGAAGAGGCATGTTACTGATGTTACTGAAGCCCAGACAGATGGGAAAAGATAAAAAGCCACAGGGCTGTTAGATGACGTTCCCTTTCGCTTCCTCATTTGGTATTCCGAGAGAGTCGTCTGTGTAGATCATTCATTTTTCTGATATTTGTTCCTCCCGTGACAGCAGGCAGGTGCTTCGGGGTCGCGTTGTGTTGTCTTAAATGCTAATCTGGCCGGCAGACACGACGATGACTGGTGGTTTTGATCCAAGAATATTTGCATTGGCCGCGCATAGGCCGTCCTGCCATCTTTTAATGATTTGACAGGGATAGCAACGCAACACACGCAACGCAATATCACTTTCATGTTTGAAAGCGATATCGAGTCAAAAGCCTCGGCGTCGTCCTGGACGACACTCTATCCTCTGAACCCCGCATAAAAGACATCTCAAGGACTGCATTTTTTTAATCTATGCGATATCTCCCGACTCCACCCCTCGCTCTCCCACACCAGCGCTGAAGCTCTAATCCACGCCTTTGTCGCCTCCCGGCTGGATTACCGCCGCGGCATCCTCTCGGGACTCCCCGCCCGCGCTAACTCTCCTGACTGTATCACACCCGCCCTTACTCGGCTACGCTGGTTACCAGTTCAACGGCGCGTTGATTTCAAGATCCT
>OMKK01018835.1:1310-12871 GCA_900302305.1 Polymixia japonica
TGACACATATCCATCAGTGCGGCCTCCAATGCAATTAAACATGCAATTCATCCAAGACAAAATAAGAGTAGATCATAGTTCCAGTGCTTTTTCAACTGAACAAAAATGTAAAAAAAAAAAAAAAAAAAAAAAAAAAAAAAAAAAAAAAAAAAAAAAAAAAAAAAAAACTGGCAAATTAGACCCAGCTGGAATGTCGGTGGCGTATTCCGCTCGGCTGCTGTGCAGACAATGTGGTCAGGGAGCGAGGGAGCGAGCAAGGAGAAGGAGGGCAGTCTCCGGAGCTGCCTGCAACCCAGCAGTTGCTGCCTTTATCTGTTTAAACGCTAACTCGCTAGCCCTCGCTCTGCAACTGGTTATAACGCCAGAGTTTTCCATTGTTAGTGGGGGCCTAATTGTGAAAGCGGTTGCATCAGTGGTGAGGGTCAGCGCGAGATAAGTTCTCGAAGCCATTAAAGAGTGGGCAGCTCGCGTTTTGATACTCCCTTCGTCGCAACCGCTGTCAGAGCTCGCGTTGCGAAGCTCCGTCCCGTTTTGTGACCGATAGCCTTCGTAAATGCGCTGTAAAGAATAGGCAATCAGAAGTGTGTCGGGTCAGAGGGAGGTGACGTATTCAACACTTCTATTTAAAGGAGTTTTGTTAAGACCAGAGTAATGTGTCATCCTAATCCACCTCAGGCGTTATTAATCTTCTCAGTCACACCAACTGGGGTTTAGAGGGGGAAATAATCTGCTTTGATGAATGTCCCATCGCGACAAAAGACATTTGTCTGTTACCTTACCAACTATGTATTTTAGTAACCAAACACAATCTGGAAGAAAGAGTTCTTTCTATTGTTTTTATATTCACCAGCTAATCGCTCATCCACAACATTATGAAACCAGAGATGTGAATTTGGCCTGGATTTAATAGGAGCGTGGGCCGGAGGACTCTGTAAGCCTTGAAAATATCCCCAATAAGTGGTATCCGTCGCTCCAGGGTCAGTTTGGACACGATTTAAATTAAGATAATGGGAAGTCTTGTATTTATTGTTGAGTTTTTAAAATCTATCTTTCTGTCTCCTTCAAATAAATGAAATTAAATAAAAAATGAAAAAAATAAAAACAACAGACGGACTGAGTAGACCCTAAACACGAACGGTTAATCCACCTGCTCAAAGAGTGCCGCTGGCAGCAGCAGTACGTACCCTGGTGCTCACCATCTCTACTGGACAGGAGTTCCTCCGGGGGTTTATCCGAGGCCTTCCTCGTCTCCGAGTGGAACACGCTCCAGTTCACGTACATGGGTCTGGCTGCGGACGCCCCTCCTCGCTTCTGTTTCATATCAACGTGATTAGAGATTTTACTTCCATCGGTGGACCCACCCCTAATATACCATAAAATCCCTGCTTTGGGGTTTACTCACGGAAACTATTGGTCATATGTTGCTCTTCCCAATCCCCTTGTTTTTCCTGTTCCGAAACAGCATTTTTCGGCATGACCCTGCGGTGACGTTCTCTGATCCGCAAGGCCATGTCTGGCATGACGCGTGCCCCTCCTTGGTTCGAAACTGACCCATTTAATGACATCTCCTTTATTTATTTCCATGGCTATGGTTTTTGTTATCCCACAACAAAACAATTTTATGAGGCACTTGACAATGTAAAGCCTCTGTTCTCCGAACCAGAGATCTTCCATGATGTCACCAATTTGCCAGGTGTACGGGAGAGAAGAGGATGGGACATCACTGTCCTTTGGGAAGATAACGTTGTCCAACATAGATTATGTTACTGTATTTGTATCCATTTATCCTTCTGTTAGTGCTGCAGTGGCAATGGCAGCCATTTTTTAAAAATATGAAGCAAAATCGAAGAGGCATATGATGTAAAACTCAAAACTCTTTTTCCCCAAGGCTGTCAACAGCAGAAGTCCAAGCTAAGCTACGGTACCTGCAGCAAATCAAAGCCCAAGCTTGTGCCAAATGACATGGCTTTTGTTTTTATACTGCAATTTATCTAGTGTTGTGCTGCATTTGGTGTTCTGAAAACCCGGCGGTCTCGAGATGATCATCAACCAATCAGCTCCTGTTAATTCAGTGGCAAGTTGACAGAGCATACGTTTATGGAAATCAAACTGACATCATGGCTTCCAAACGTCACAAAAATATTATTAGGGGCACGCATTATTGTTGTAGTAGGGAGGAACTAGTCACATTTGGGTGTTAACTTGGTTGGTTTCCTATTAGCACTCGGGGAAGGAAGCAGTTTTACAGTATCAGATGGTTCGTTATACCCCTTCGCCTAGTAGGAAATAAAGGCAAAGTATGGGTGTTGATTCCCAGGCATGTGATTGGTGCAACTCAGCATTGCACTCTGGGAATTTATGAGCTGCCCATTGTCCTGATAGATGACTAGGTTCCTGAGCAACATGACCTCATTCCATCTCCAGGGAGAGGCCCCCGACTCTTGGGGTTGGGTGGTAAAAAGATATCTTGTTCAATGTGTTTTTTGTATTACCAATGGGCAGAGTCATTGTGGGTCAAGTAATTACGGTATGGTATATGCTACTTGTGCAGCAGTATTACGCACATTAGTGGGTTTGGTGGCTTACAGGTATTGACATCATAGAGTTTCCTATTGCTGCCATCTACACAATGTGAAGCCTGACAGATGAGGACTGTTTCAGGAGCTAACACTCTGACACACATGCACACGCCCAACCTCAAGCATGTTGATTGTGCTGGCGTAATCAAATGTTAATTAATGACCAAGGAGATGAGGAGATCCACATCCAGGGTCATCAGAGGCCAGGCTGAGCAGAGAGTGGGGTGAGCATCGTGTGTGCTCAATGCAGAGCATTATCTCCTCCACCCCCCGTAGGACCCCGGCCATTGATCCGACGCGCCGCCTCCCTGGGGTTGAATCTGTTCACCGGTTTCATGACATCTCAAGTGAAGACAAGCGACACGTGTGACTGGGCGCACGTGTTGGGAACACATACACATTTACTAAGGTGTGGAGGTGACATGTGTGTAATTATCCTGCTTCTTGGGCGGTTATGGCAAACGTATATGGCCGGCCTGTGCGTGACTGCTCACTGCTTTTTTTAACGGATCGTCACTGGTCACTAGAAAGGTGCAGTCAGTCTTTCCTGTGGAGAAAGTAAATGGCATCGTGGAAACATGAACCTTAAAACTTTTATTTTTGTCAAGGGGGATTAACAGCATCATACATGTTAAGTGACATTTTATTGTAAAACTGCAGAACAGAGCACAAACAAAACATAAACAATTTCATAAAAAAGTTAAAAGTAAAAATTATTTTATTCTATTGTCCTTCCTTTATATACCTACAATAAATTAATCATGGTTCTTTAGGTAATGTGGCAATTTGAAAAATCTTGCAAAATGTAAATTGTAAATGTAACATTTTATTTAATAGCACTTAACTAACTCACTGTAATACTGGGTTCCTTAACCAAGCAAATCCCACAGCTCTTAGACCCAAGTGGGACATTCTGTGACAACAGGCAACAGTTTCCAAGGTGCTGTTTTCAATAATTCAGAAAGAGAAGATTTGACTTCACTGAACTAGCTCCCCTGTATCAAAAACATGATCCCTGCTGTCCATATTCATACTTAACAACACACAGCAGTGGCCTAGTGGAAAAAACTCCCCTTCTTTTCCAAATAGACAATAGGAAATGGACTTATGACCTTCAACCGGGTAGGGAAAGGAAAGAACGATTGGCCAGGAGACAAATAAACAAAGCAACAGTTCTCTTAACAGTGTGATGTGATGTCAGTATGCAAAATCAAGGTTCCCTACAGAGAAAAAGTAAACCTTCATCACTATGGAGGGATGCTCATCAACCACAGTTTCCTTATCTACCGTGGAACCTTTCTGTGCCACGATGTAAACAACATTCAGAGTGGTCTAATCTGTAGATCCCCGAGGGGAACATTGTGGTAGAAAAATACATGCATGTTTTGGTTTTTTGCAAGCCGGCAAGGGTTTAACACGTAGCACAACGCAAAGTCATCATACATTAGGGTTTTGTCTTGCTTCGTCTGTTGTCCTGATAGTGAGTAGGCTACTAGGATAATGAGTGGAAACAATAGCAGGGCGTCAAATTGTTATACAGAGAATGAGTTGATGTGGAAAATGTTCGAACACCATGACTGAGTCCTTAATTTCATCAGGTGCCATTTTGGTGGTAAAAAACAAGATAGCGTGAAACGTGCCTGCAAATGTTGGCGGAATCAGTCAGCTACACTCAGCTGCATGCATTTTACTGATGCTCTCTAATTTCAGTGTGTGGTTGATGAAGCTCGTTTTAAATTACAGTAAAAAGAGAAAATCTTCATTCCTAACAACCACCACTATTACCAGAGCTGGAGAAATAACTTGGCATAAAAGGGTGTGTAACTGAGGAATGGGTATTTAAAGGTACTATATGCAGTTTATAGTGGCCTCTAGAGTTTTCTAGAGGTATGTATCAACTGTTGCAAAGCCAAACTGACGTGCAGTTGTTTACATTCATGACTGAGTGCGGTCGGACTGCTGCTGTCTGTTGTCGTATGCTGTCTGAGGTAAAGTAAAATTGCCATACTTGTATGTGCCGTAAAGTGAAACTTCACATTTCCCGGGAAATCCAGCCTGGTGGCAGACGAAATTGCATAGTAAATACAAGGCTTCTAGGAAACTGATCCGAACCACGATTCCTTCATTCTCCCATGGCCATTACACTACACAAACACCAGAAATGTTATTATCTGTTGAAGGCATAAAACTACATATAGTACCTTTAATTAGTGAGTTTCACAAAAGCATTCTCAAAACAAATTGCACAATTCAATTCATTGCTAAATTACAATATCATCTTCCCTTTAAAGGTATACCGTATCCTGTTGAACTGTCCAACATATCCAGTGAGAGGTAACTGTCAAAGATGTAGATAGATGTAAAATAGCAGCCGGCGTGAGCCTATATCAGACATGTGCATAACCTTAGGATCAGACTGTAAGGCAACTTGATGACCATAATACTCAGTAGCTTTGACTTGACATGCAGTTTGGACGTGTGACTAATTACCTTCAGGTGAGGCCTTTGCTGGAATCCATGTGGAGCCAGACGCACCAACTATTCTTGGGTTGCTGCCCTAGTTTTGAATGTTTGTCATCAGGAAAATGTCTAAAGGTGTTAAACTTAAAATGTAGCTGTTATTTTTGGTTTGTGGCGTTATTTTCCGTATGCACTAAGCTTTAAATGAGTTTCACCTCTGATCTGACAAATTCTGGTCTTAACCAATGCCAGAGAGCCTTTTTTATTATTGTTTTGCTAGTTGTGGCTTTGCCAGTGGTAAGTCTTGTTTCAACAGTGAACAAACTTACCTCTTACCCAGAGCAAAGCAGACACTCTTTAGAGAGTATCTTTCCTAAATGGAATCGTGCTAAATTCCTTAGTATAACCATAGGCATGTGCTTGAACTCTGATCTGATTTAAACTGATTTATTGGAAGTGAGCAATGACTCAGATTTTCCTTTATGTGTGAGAGATCTACTTGCTCAGACGTCCATAGCAAAAGGGTGGTCCATTCTTGTGTTGTGCAAATCCTTTGATTGGTGAGTAGTTTTCATGGAATCTTCTCAGATGTGTTTAGATTTATTCTTGTCTTTCAATATAATTATGACAATGGTAAGTGTGCCCAGCAACTGCAGTTCAAAGCATGAATGTTCAAAACTGAAAACATTCCTCAGATCTCAGGTGCAGTTTATCTTTCCCACCGCTGATCATATCTTGTATTGTCACATGACGACTGAACTAATTCCCAGAAATTGTTCAGGGGGCTACGACAGATCAAACCGGCACCCAGTCAGCAGGTAAATAATCAGCGTCCATTTAAAGAATTCAAGCCGGTAGGACGTGGCCAGCGGGACTCAGACTGGACTCAGGGCTCAGCTGTGAGGCCTGTGACCCCTCTGGTCAACGGGAGGTGAGCAGGGAAGAAGGTCGCTGCCAGGGGCCTCATCCATTACTCTGGCCCCTCTCTTCAGGGGCTGTTGTCAAGCCTCGGGGTAGGCAACTGTATCAACACGATCTGGGGGCGCCGCGTGGTCTCGTTCACCCAGACCCTTGTGACCAGTCACTGAAGCTGACTGTCCACATCTAGCAAACACAGGGAAAAACAGCGGACGTTGAATAACTAATGTCCCTTGGGGGGCTGCTTTCTGGGGTTGTGGACCGAGTTCAGAATTTTCTGGATAGAACGCTTCAAATCTAGGCGGCATAGACATGCACAAGTGCAGACTTGGCTTAGCTGAACCTTTTTGGCAAAGGTTCAATTACAGTGGATATTAACTAATTGAGAAAATTGAGTGATCTTAGAATGCTTGAATGTTAAAAGCGAAGTGATATCACCAACGTGTAAAAATTTATAGCTTGGCATTAGTGGCATTATGCTATTTGGCTTTTGCAGTTGGAGAAAATTCCATCCGTTTGTCAGCATAGGAGAAAGGAAACAAAGCACACTGTTGCAGGTTACGGGACAATGTGGAACCAAGTGGTAATTCAGTTTGCCTTGGCAGCGAAGGCCTCGGCGGTGCCAGCGGACAGACCTTCCGCCTGCTGTCATACTGTTTTAACATACCAATAAAAAAAATAAAAAAATGGGCCAGCTATTCCACAGCATCATTCTGTCACATCTTCTAGCTATAAGTCTGCCATGCATACGTTTATTTCACTTTCACTAACTTTGAAACGATCACGAAGCCACGCAAGAACAGAAAGGATAAAAGTAATGCCCCCAGATCGACTTCATGAAATGTTGTGATACCAGCCGTTATTTTTGAAGGCATCTCAGCGTTAGCATTAAAAGGCTATAACTCTCAAGTGTTTTTCTTTTAATATATATGTTCCTTTTGCAATGTTATTTCCTGTTTTCAGTACGTGTGAATACAGTACAGGCTAATTGGCCAGCTATTAACCCATGCCCAGGGGCTCCACTTTAAAGAGTAACTAAACGGCACAGTTTGAGCTGAAGTGCATCTACCCTGGAAATTAAAAAAATGCAGCCAGACCCTGAAAAAAAACAGATTGCCAGACACCTTGGTAAAATGATTTCTGGGCAGAGAAAAGTTGTTGCATGCTGATTAAAGCTGATTAAAGCTGGAACCACTACATCAGTTAGCGCTACCGATCAGCCAATAGAAAAATTAAATTGCAGTAGCATGATTTTAACCGTTAGAGGGCAGTCATCACACATATTTACAACCCAGTCTATAGATTCAACAACTTTGCACTATTATGTCAAGATTTGGACCTGAATCAATCAGCAACACTACCTCGTACCCCAAGACATTGCTTTTCAACTGAAAAAGGTGATTTGCGGTTTTAGTTACTCTTTAATATTAATATCTTCAAAACAAGACCCTCAGTTTTGCACGCGGAGATGTCTGAGGACATACAATGTAACTGTACAGAAGAATAATTTGTTAAGATGAATGTGAATTGGAATCTATTATCATATTAGCATATTTTATTTAAAAATGCAATTCCATACAAAAATGGATTGTCCTAGAAATGTCTGTAGCTGAGTGAAACATAAAGTAATACAAAATTATCTCTTTCATCGATAATAGTGGACAGTGCCTGTTGCATTGTGGGATAGTTCAGTGGAAATTAACTGGCCACAATCCAGGGGGACTGGCATGCATATGATCATAGTCTATTTTGATATTAGAATTGGGTATTTACGCAGATTACTGTGTTTTACGCAACAACAGTGTTTGGTGATGTTGCCAAAGTAAGCTTCTCTATTATAACAGTATTTGTTCAAAGGGGGATCTGTCATCGTTGGTAGTATAGTGACAATAATGATGACATATTGGCCTTTGCTGGTATACATAGGGGCAGACTGTCACAACAGGCACTTCATTTGTTATGGCAACAGATAGCACAACCTACAGCATTGGTCACCTTCATTTGCAAATGTATTTTGATAACCCTTTGGTAGTTTTAAAGTTTTCTCTGCAAATCTAGTGTGTATTTATTCTATTACAGTGGAAATACGTAAGCTGGAGCAAAATTGAGACAACTGCATTTTACCGGTTCCAACTGTTTGATGCTGCATTTGTAGGTTTGAGAATATGTCGGGAAATGCAGCAACAGCATCCATTTCCATATCCATTGTAGCACATGAAGCTCTTGACTCTACTCATCCTTTGTGCACCAATACATTCATTTCTCAGGATCAGAACCATGCGCACTCCTTAGCTTTCCAGGCCACACTTGGACGAGCCTGATCAGAGATTGCCACTGCGTGCTGTTGTGCTAATGCTCAGTCCTCAGGTCACGAATCCACAGCCACGATCCTATCCAGACTCAGTTGTCTGTCATCACCAGTAGCTCGTATGTTTGAGAGCGTCTCATGTAAGTCGCAGACCTCCAAAGGAACTAGACCCAGAGGCCTGTCATGACCTCAGGATGTTCAGCAGGAGTTGGAGAGGAGGTTTTTGGCAGGCCTGTGGTTCCCGTGCAACTGTTTGCTAATGACCTGCACAGCTGTGAGATCAGAAGGAAATGTGTTGAACAACGTAGCACGGCGGACTGGAGACTTTCCCTTTCTGACTATTACTAAGCAGGTTTTTTTTCCCAGTGTCTTATTTTTACTTATTTGTTTTCAGGGTGTTGCCTATTCAACATAATAGATATCAGTCTTTATTGTCTCATTCCTTCGTGAGTACTGCTAGTAGCCTGTCTTGACTATGTCCAAAATGAGCACCTGTACATATGAAAAGTGATACAGCAATATCTTAACATTAGCTAAAGCACAATGCAGATTTGGACAAACCCAGCGCTAGTTTATGGCCCGTGTACTTTGTTGTCTGAAGTACAACCGTAACCTAACCACGCCTGGTGCCCCGAGGAACTTTGTGAGCTCCGCTGAGGTAAGCTTTGGGCACGGCAACTCTTTGATCACAGTTGACCTGAATTGATCCAGTCGAATGAATAATTCAGTGAATACAATGTCGATTTTGAAGAGCACCAAGTTTCTGAGAAAACAAATTATAACTACACTAATATCAATATCTCCGCTCCCCACTGTTGCCTTGCCAAGGGAACATTATTTTATTAAGTTATTTATTTATTTATTTTGTATTCCTGGCCAAAAAAAAAACCTTGATTTTTGATTTTAAAAGGTTTGGAGAGAAATACATCCAGTTACAAGTTGGAATAGTGAAAGTTTACAACGTCGGCTTATTATAACACTCTCTTTTCTTGATTTCAGCCACATACTGTACAGCTGAAGTACAGCACTTAAGATATTTCACATATATATTAACCATATGTCCATTTGACAGCAGAGCTTGTTGATTTGGGATCACAAACTCTGGATTAGAACCTGGATTTGTACTGGCTCTAATCCCTGCACCAGCCACACGTATACATTGCCTTTTAAAAGACTGGTTGATAAGGACACAGTTAGGCTTATAATCTGTCTCGTCTCCACACACCTTGGCTTTCCGTCTCCGCCCCTTGGTTTGTTGCCTCCGAGTGGTCAGAGGAAAAGCTTCTGATTAAAGAATAAATGAAGAATGACTCTGCGATCGTTTAACGCTAGACAACGATGGTCTGAGTTTGATTACTGTTGTTGGAAATACTATAAGACCCATCAAATCAGGGATATGGAGAAAGCAGTCATGTTTATATTTTGAGAGGCAACGAGAAACTAAGAGTGCAGTGTACCAGGGTAGATCCGTGGGCTGCTCATGATTGTTTTATTATTTTGTTGTAACAGCTTTAAAATTGACCAAAAAACAGACCGGTTTTAGTACTAAACCAAACACGATACACAACAGGCCCAGACATAAAGCTTTTAGGGCAGGCAGCAGAAATACGATGCCCTGGACCAGTTAGAGCACAGGGAGGTGTTCTGATAGCTCGAATGCTAAGTCCAGATACCCACATCTGAATCGCTATGCTAACATCTCTCTCTCTCTCTCTCTCTCCGCTTTTCTGTCTCTCTTCGCTGTTACTATCACATATTTAATAGCGGAATGTGTGAGAAAGGCCCACGGCCCAACTCCTTTTAAAAACAAAAACTAAAAAAAAGAGGGAATACATTTGAAAAAAAACAGGAAGGCCTAAGGACGGCAAGGGGTCAGTCTAAGATTAAGGGCAAAAACAGGTGCACTACTCTGCTGTTTAGTAAATAGCCCGATCCAATCTCATGGCCTTCCTGTTCCACTGTCTGTTTAAGGGTAAATACCACCATGTGGCCCTCTGGAATAAATAAAGAAATGACAGAACACTCCCGCCTGGGGGAAAGGACTACTGAAACAACAATCCAAAATTAGAGGTCCCATTGGTCAATATTAAATATCCTGTAGTCCTCAATTGGTCAATCTGTCATCATGCCTCATTATGGAGAAATGCAAACAGTCAAGTATCCGATGTTTGGGCTTTTTTACACATACCAATCTCACAGATGTGTAAGCTCTGAGCACTCGGTTGCATGCAAAATGACATAACGTTGACAGGACGTGCTCTTGTTTTACAATCTTGAGCGTGTTTTACTCGAGCAGATTACACTTATTTTCCATGTTGCTCATCCCTGTGATGTATTATCCACCTAATTCAACTGATCATGAAGACTTGTTTAATGTGCTTAATCACTGACCTAAGATATGTCTGATTCCACTTTGTGTTTCTTGCACTGCCTTTGAAGAGTAGCTTTCACAAGGAACTCACTTTGCAATCAGAGCCCCCTTTTTCCCAAGTGCACCTTGCAAAACGTCACCGCTGAAAGGGACGGTGTTTTAGCGACAACAAAGAACAAATATGACACAAACACACAGTCACGCTGCAAGTGATTTACTGCACCTAGGAAAGAGTGTGTGTTTCATTAAGGCCATTTGCTCATTGTGCTTCTTAGATTTTCCTAAAGTGAAATAATGGGGCAGTGCGGATTTGGGTAAGGATGCTGAATTAATCTCCACGGGAAGTTGGTTCGGTGGTGAACCCTGACAGTCTCCTGGAGTCTCTCTGTTCAGTCACGTAGAACGCTGTGAAAAAAACATCGTGAAAGACTCTCTGACCCAGGATCCCAGGAAGTGTCGGGTTGGAAAAGCAGGCACCCCGCTGTTTTACCTGACCACAAGAAGAAAATGATACCCCCCCTCCCCGAAAGACAAAAAGAGAAAACGAAGAAAAAAAGTATAAAGCCATCCTCCAAATCAATCCATTTGTATTTCTTAAAATCATTTCTAAATTTCTCTGAAGTGAGGAGGAAATGTAGAACATTACCGTCTCAATGGAGAGCTCATTTCTCATTTCCCAGTGTAAGCCAAATCATTTTTTATGATTTTACTGCCACTATTATTTTAATACACACTTCACTTAATGCTTAGTGCAAATGCTTTCTTAGTAAACTCAGCAACAATCCACCTTAACCTTGCCCAGCCTCGTTAAAAGCACTGTTGGATGCTTGAAAGGCCTTGGCCACGTACTCCCTCAACCTTACTGTCTGGTGTGTTATGTCTTTATCCTCCACACGCTCAGCGTTGAAATCCACAGGGAGCAGCG
>OMKK01018911.1:1165-16132 GCA_900302305.1 Polymixia japonica
CATTCATCCAAAAGGTCACTTAACATTTAATCTCTTGATTTAGAAAAAAAACAATTTTGAGGGAAACGTCATGGCCATGTGTGTAAGATAATTGGCTCCATCGGCCCCTGTCAAAACAACCCAAGTTGAGATTTACTGGTTATCTGTCAAAATTCAGACTTTTCAAAAATCTTACAAACTGTATGTCTAGAAGCATATCAACAAAAATGGTGGCAAAGCCAGTACAATCAAAACAAAAATACAGTGATTTTCAATAAAATTAAAAAAATTTGGCCATAACCTTCCGAATCCATTGATTTTCAAAATGTATCAATGTGTCGTAATACTCAGGCATTACTTAAGTATTAGGCTTTTGCTGAGGTTTCTTTGCATACCGGTATGGATAAATGTCAAATCCACGTTATTTTGTTGGGGTGAGGGCATGCAGTACCAGTAGGGTAGGCGTCAAGCAATGTATGGAATAAAACATATAAATAAAACATATGATTAAATTATTTCACTGACAGCAATCCATGTTTTTAGTCTTTGGCTGGCCAACGTTATTTTCATGGGCAGTTGATCTATGGCTTTGGAGCTCCCTCTACTGGACGATTCCACATCATTCCCACATGGTGAGATGTAATACCTTCTTTATGCCCACATTGTCTCACACAAATCATGTATTTAGTTACTATACTATGGTACAATAATTTCATACTTAAACGAGATGTGCTTTTGAAGTCTTGGAAAAGCTGAGAAGAATTGGGTTATTTGTTGGGTCATACTCTGAGCCAAAATAACTTTCATACACTCAAAAATAGAAAAACAATTTTCTTCCCACATGTGCGAAATAAAATTCCTCTGAAATGATATTTTCTCAACTATCTGACTACATCAGTAACTAACGTAAAGTAACCAACTTCCAGCATTAACTGGGATGCTGGCAATTCTCGCACTTATGAATATAAGCTCCAATATCTCTTTTTTATGTACCATTGTTTTTCAAAAATGGTTTAGCGGCATAAACCACAGAAAATTGTATAATAAATCTACATAATAAATGTATATCATGCACGAGCAAAAGGGCTTGTGCAATAATGAGAACACACCCAAAGGGACACAATACCACTCAACACTAATGCTGAATATAACAGGGACAGACTGTTACAACACATTGTCTTGCTACTCACCTCAGACAAAGAAAAAGCAACAGTCCCGAATAGAAAACAACAGAAGATTGATAGTTCAGTGCGTGACATCTTGACATGCTGCAAAGAAAACAACAGTTGCAGGTATTACGCAGTGCGGAAGACAAACGCCTTCTCGGGCTAAAGGGTCAGAGTTCCTATAAAAGCCACATCTGGTGGAAAACCAGTTAAGAACAGTATGCAACTGAATACAGTATCTGCACCATCGACGGAATGGTTGGTGTGAAATTAGCACACGGAAAACAAACTTAATTGTCTACGAAACTAGAAGCATTTTACATAGATGGTCAAAGAATATGGGTAGAGGATCATACAATGCTGGAAAAACTAGTGGTTTAAGACTATGATCAGTTGATCACTATCTTAACAAAGTTGCCTCACTACTGTTTTTTATCATCATATTCAATGCATTTTATATTTTACTGTCAGATAAATGGGCTTTTGATGCAGGGTGAGCAGTGTGTGACGGATGAATGTGTGTGTGATATGTATTCTGAAACAGTGGTCTATTTATATGTGTGCTGTTTGCAAATACTGAAGCGAAACTGACTGGTACTTTGGATTTCTGGAGAATCAGAATTGTCAGTAGATATTGTTTTTAAACAGCAAGCCCTGTCTAAGTTATATTCTGTAAAAAAAAAAAATCCATGATCTTAAAAATACACATTAGAGTTTTAAAATATGAAGAGGAGCTCAATCTAGACTGTCTGTAAAGAATGAAAGTACTTGGTGCTTAGTCAGACATAGTTTTAGAGTGAAACTTCCCCAGACAGAAAGAATTCAAGGTGAAACGTATCATACTGAACATCTTAATACCGTGTTGACAAGACAGCAGCTCATGCTTAGGAAGAAGCTGAGTATACTTAACATAAAATTCCTTTTACATTACGCCACACAAAGACATTAGTTGGCTGTCTATAATAGGACAGAGCTTTTGGGGACATTAAAGGCACAACCCATGATTGGTTTGAATGGTAACATCACCCCACTTCTGTTTGTTTTGTAAAGAGTGTGATGTGGCTGTTCGGAAGCATTTCGCCAAACAGAAAACCTTTAAAAGCCACTCGAAATGGGGAACTCCTCTGTATTTACTGACGAAAATTCACTAAGCGAAAGATGGCTGACACCGACTGAGGCTAAATGCAAACCAAAACAACAATGTTGTTGTAATTCCTTCCTTAGCTGCAACAGGGCAGCCCTTAAAAATCCGGAATGTGCTTTTAAGCTTTAACCTTTAATTGTTTTTCCTCATACTTAAGTTAACACGTGACACTCATTGGACTTCCATCAAATAAGAATTGGACTAATCAACCACCAGAACAATATGGTGCAGGGAAGCTTACGGAGTCAGAAGGGGCAGGGGGCACGAGAGGGATAATATTTGTCACCCCTAGATTCATGCTAGTCCAAACAGAGCGTGAATTCTCCGAGGGGCCACAGCCACTGGCCTCTCCCAGGAAAAAGGTCAGGCAGAAGCACGGATGACAACAAATAAACAGCCGCCTGAACAATGAATGTGTCAGTTTAGGAGACGACTTAAATGTGTTGAACACATTAGCCCTCCACCAGGTATGGCCACCCACCCTGACCCCTTTCCTGGCAGACTGCACGGCCCCCTGCAGGCGTAGACACAAGGGTCACTGCCCTGGGCTGAGCAGGGGGGTATTAAACTTAAGACGTGAATCCACGGATATAGCTACTCTTTACAATCAGCGTTACAATTAGCACAATAGTTTCGATTTGATGCATTAGAAAAACTGAACTGTCAGATCTAGGGAGATAGATGACATTGACAGTACTGTTGTTCATTAGTAGTCATTAGTAGTCATTAGTAGTCATTGTTGTACTATTTTCCTATTTTGTTCATTGACATGCATTGGAGATGAGTACATACAGTCTATAGTCTGTATAATGTAAACTAGAGACATGCTTAGCTCACTGTGGCTTTGTGTAAAAGAAAAAGTAACTTGTCCCGCCTCTTTCACTTGTCAGTTCTGTCAGTGTGGACCCACCCCTGCACTTGTATAAATTGACGCTTTAGACGCGAGAAGGCACATGCTGGATCAACCGAGTCACCAACTGAAAGCTTTCAGCCCCTGAACCCAACGTTTCTTGACTGCTGTTTGCATTTGTGGGACTACTGGACAGACATGTCTGAAACAGTCAAACCTCTGACTTCATTTCTCATAGAAGACATCCTCTCTATTAAGGAAAGCGCAACGTTTAATGGCAAATTCTCGACACAGAAGACGGAAAGATGTTCGCAGTGGGAAGAGTCCCAGCCCGAAGAGTTATCTGAGCAAATGAGCCCACGGGAGACGTCGTTAGGTGCGCGGAAAGTTAAAGACCTAACCGGTGCGTGTCCACTCAGGGGCCACATTTGTATAGACCGCGCCGAGCTCCACGCAACGTTACATTTAACATTCATTAATGAATGTTTAATCCCATTTCTCTTTTTTTTTTACAGAGTCGCACGACACATCGTATCCCGACACCTCAGAAGCCAACAGTTTTATATCTGCGGGAAAACAGAAGCGCTCCAGAGCGGCTTTTACGCACCTGCAAGTCCTCGAACTGGAGAAGAAGTTCAACCACCAGAAATACCTGTCCGCCCCGGAAAGGGCGCATCTGGCCAACGCGTTAAGACTCACCGAGACGCAGGTCAAAATATGGTTTCAGAACAGGAGATATAAGACAAAAAGAAAACAGCAAACCGCAGAGTTCTGTAAAGACATCTACAGGTCGGAGGGACTATGCGCGGAGGACGATTTTGTTCGAGCGTCACTACTCACCACTTTCTACAGAACATACCAGTACCGACCAGTACACCAGTACCTGTGTGACTTGAATAACGCATGGAGACCATCTTTATGGTAACATGGACATTCAGTGTGGGCGCAGGACGCACGATGCGTAATTCCTAATCATGAAACTTTTTAGTTGTGTGTGTGTGTGTGTGTGTAGTTCTATTCACCATTATGTAAATATATTTCTGCTAGCCTTTATGTTTTCTTCTGACACATTTGTTTTTGAATCAAGCATTACATGAGTTACCTACAGATCACAATTTGCACAATTGGCCTGTCTGTTAAACGGTATTGCTAATAGAATCCTATATTTTTTCGTGATTTGCCCCAACGTGTGACACTGGCTTCAAACGTCCCCGGTGGAATGTAACTATTCTAATGTTATTATAGGGTTGCAAGTTGAATGGTAGGTGTAGGCTCATTTGATCACTAAATTTAGTTGTTACATTGCTTATTAAATCATTATGCAATAATGTTGTATGTCCCTGTTTTACTTTTCCAGTGACTATATAGACTGTATAGATGGGAGTAATCTCCATTCACCAAACGTTAAAGGCCTCCGGCCGCATTTGAAACAGATCAATTGTAGCAGATCTTAACTGAGCAATTATTTCATTATAGTACTTTACTACAAACTACATTGTTTTGTATTTGGGGGGAAAACCCTCAAGTTCATGATTCAATATCACTGTAATATAGAGGATCCAGTCTGTAAAACTAATTATTTCAACCAACGACTGAAGTAACCTATATCCTATATACATTTTAGTCAGTCAGCTCCTTTTTTGGAATAAAATTTTTTAAATGATGACTTAATAGTTTTATGGATTTATCAACATTGCTCCTGATATCCCCCTCTACTCATTTTTCTTTCACATTATACTCTGAGTTGGGCGCAGCTGTCAAACAGAGGCTATACTGCCTCGTTTCTGTTTTGGATATAGTTGAACTATTTTGCTCCCCCTTTTTGTCCACTGTAGTCTACAGGTTTTTCTAGAAACGTGTTTAAAAAGAGAAGCAAACTAACACTCTGGAGTTAAACTCTGATAATACTGAAAAAAATGTACGAGCAGATAAGACTAGACTAGGATCTGAAGATGAGGGCCCTTTCCAAAGAATGAGCTATGACTCCATCAAAGAACACCTGCCCCTATCCATCCATTTAAATGGAGGTCATTCATTCTGCACCCTGGCTCCTCCACTTTCCTCAGGTGACATCATAGGACAAGACGTGACCATTACGAGCATGAAAAGAAATTTCAATATCTTATCTGAGGAAGTTTGGGGACTCGGTAAAACGATTCCACCCTGTGGCAGTTACTGTGTCGATCAGACGAGAGTTATCGAAAATACCAAACGCAACAATGCGCGGGTAAAGCGTAAAGATATTGTCCCAATCCAGTTACTTTCTGAGTTTAAACTGTCATGGTTTCATACCAAGATGGTTAAACCGTGGTTCTATTAAATAGTACCAGAAGAACAATCTTTTTTTTTAATCGCTGCAGGAGATTTATCAGAGTGATCTCTGCTACAAACAATGGTCTCTAACTAATCAGGACATCAAATTGTATTCAAAACCTACCTTTGTATTTACCACTGGCATGTAGCAATACGTTAAACAGATCCAATCAACGTGGATCTGTCATGTGGCCAGTCTCCTGAATGAAGTGGCACCAAACAATAATAATAATAATCTCTTTGGTGGCCTTATATTCACTGTAAGCCATGCATGGTGGAGAAAAGTTGCCTTGCCGGCCTTTCCGTCAATAACACAGTGAAATCTAGTTCCAACCATTTTGTTGTGTACCCATACTACAGATGAAAAGTCAACTAGAAGTACAGATTTATTTGAAGTAAGTTATTTTTTTAAGTACCTTTTCACATAGTTCAGCACATAATATAAAGCTCCCCCCGATGACCTTTCTTTCATTGTACTCATACAATATTTCAAACCAACATTGGGCTTTAGTACGACAGTTGGTAATCTGGCCACATAGCAGGGTCAAAATATTCAATGGACCAGCCTAAAACACTTTGTCTAGGGACTTTGTCTAGAGGTTGTGTCTGTGAGAATGTTGATATTATCCATGACTTGCGTAGAGCTTCCTCTCTCTCCTTTATTCTCTAGTCATTATTGTCTCTTGTATGTTGCTCTTATCAACTGTAGCAGACCCATTACCTTACCAGGCTTGAGACAGAACAAGCAACTCCTGTTTAACTTAAGTTCAATGTCATTTGATTGTCATTGGACTGTTGCTATGATGTAAGGTAGATGTCATCTGAGATGAGTCATATTTTTCTCTGTATAAGTTCCCCTGCTCTGGTGAAGGAGCGTTGCTGTCTGCTGTTGATCCTACTTTACTCGGAGACCCTGAACAATGAAGTCCAGGAGTGCGGTATGTAGTTAACAATGTTTAGGGGTTTCATTTCCACTAGGGACCGCCACACTAACATATAAGCAGGGTACAGTAAGACATTTCTTACTGTGTTTATATAAATGCATGCACCATATGGCATATACTACACGTTATTCAGAGACCACATAGACAAAGCATCTGCACAATGACAAATACTATAAACGGACAGTATAACCCTCTTACTCAAGAGTTAATTTAGATTTTAGAAATTAAAAGAAAAATTCCTTTTCATTTTTTTGTCAAATAAGAAAATATTACTATTACTATATGTGCTTTATAAGAATTTCCACAAAGATCTGTATTTTAGAGGATGCACGAGCACTCTTTGAACTCGAACCCTGGCCATAGTTCCTCATAACACCACATATCTACAGTGTTTCCCAGTCTGACCTCACAATGGAGAGGAGAAAGGTGAATTCTGGGAGTTGACTGAACAAAAAAAAAAAGAACAACCCCGAAATGTTAAAGATGCTTTGCGTGATTTTTGCATAATTTCAACCTATAGTTGCTAAAATAGCAGTATTCAGCAGCGGTGGGTCCCTGTCGTGTCCTAGTTGCAGTCAGTGCATGTGTGTGTGTTGAGTCAACGGACTGACCTGGGCCCGCTCTGCAGGTGAAGGCTGTCAATCGGGTCACGTGCACGTGTGCCAACAGCTGGGGGAAAGCAATTCCGTTGCAGAATGAGTTAAAACTGGGATTCAGTTCATAGATTATATGTGTTAGAACTATACTTTGACCATCCGGAACCAAAACGAGAGGTTTGAAAAATACTGACATATTCACCAAGATCCCGTTCAGCCTCTTTAAAGACTATAAAAACGTGTCAACTAAAATACAAATTTTATATGACGCATGAGGCATATGAAGGGAAAACTGAACTGGAAGATAAGGCCAAGGGTCCCAGTGCCTAAGTCTCCAAAGCCAGGGTTTACTCTGGGAAAGTTGGGTGCTGTGAAATTCTGGCAACATCCACAACTAAATTATTCAAGGATTTAGGGATTTTTGCTGAGGGCTTACATCAGCTCATAACAGCATTTGAAAATATGTATATACTTTAATTATTTATATATTTAATTGTTTTTTTAAATTTTATATTCTGTTAAATGTATTATTATTTAATACAATTAAACTTCTGAACTACTGCATGGGCTTTTTCAAGCAACAGGTCAGCCATCACTTCAGTCTCAAGTCTTTAGAACGATGCAGGTTCCTGAACCGCTATTCGATTTTATCGATCCACCAAGGGGAAAATTATCTTTTTATTCTCCATCCTTCTCTTCTCATTTGTATTTCATGCTGAGGTGCAGGATGTAGTAGTAGTAGCAAGTAGTAGCATGTTAATACTGATTTGCAGTAGTACAGTAGTATCTACAGTAGTATCTTGCTCAAGGATATTTCGAGAGGTACAGCCACACTGGGGTTCGAACACAGCACCTTATGGCTGGGGGATGACCACACTCACCTCTAGGTTATAGTTATTTCCAACAAGAGCTGTCATTTGTTCCTTTTCGGTTGTTTAAATAGTTGGGTTTCTGAGCTGTTGGCAGGTGTAGTGTGGGGGTCTGATCAGTGCACAGATGAAGAGGTAACAAGAGTTACTGAAAAACTTTCTGAAGATGTACTGTAGTGGGCTTAATTCAATGAATTAGGACTGAAGATCAATTTCTACTTCATCTCAAGGACAACACAGAGCTGAATGAGCTCCAACCTCTATGTAAAAAAACAACAGTGACTCAAGTGGAACTGGAGACCTCTCAACCAGATGGTGGTATAGTTTATGGATAAACAGGATTACCTTTTATCCACCAAATGAAGGATCTTGCCTGATTTACTTTGTTAATCCTGGATATTTAAACTTTGGGAACAGCTCTGCAGCTGTTCTTTCACTTCTTTGTCATAGATCATAAATTTAATCATAAATCATTATTGGTAAAGTGTTCAACTTCCCCTTTGGTCTGAACAGGGCGTTGGGTCATTTCCTTGAGAGACTGTATGAAGAAAAGATTAGAAAGATATTCCTGACCACTCTAAAAAAACTCTAAATAAAGTTGAGTTATGTTAGTTGTTAAATGTTAATTAGGAATTCCTTAGAAAATCAAGTGTTGTTTCAGTCCTTTTGGGCAGTCTAATATTCCTACGGGTAGAAGTAGACTTGTTTGGATAGTATGAAAATCTTGAAGGATTTTTGTTTTTTGACTAGGGACCATTTATATGAAAGCAAAATACCAACAATATGGTCTGACAAGAGCACTTAGCTAGACATGCAAGTTGACATACCAGACTACCTTAGATGAGTACAGTGTCCTCCTAACAGTGCTGATAAGATGGCATGCAGAGTTAGGACTGCACATGCTTAGGAAGGGCATGTTAACAGTAGCATAACTGAAGTGTGAACAAAGGTATGATGGACTTTAGATAAAAGGAGGCTTGCGAATAACCTGTCTGACACCGATGAGTCAATGACCTTGGGGATTCCTGAGAAGCATCTCAGATTTACGATTTCCATTTGTCTTATTCAGAAAAATAAGCAATGTTTTGGTTTCCCTGTAAATTATTTGTTCAGTTCCTTTATGCTTCCCGTTGATAATCCCAAATGTCATTGTTTTATGGTTTTATGGTCAGTTTATTATTGCGGCATATACTGTAGATAATCCAAATAGCATCACGTCTTTAGTTAACGTGTTGTTATTGCAGTCCACAGTCCGCCATTTTGGTTTGCGCAGAGCATTCTTACATTACCTTCTGGAAAGAACCCCCCAGCGAGACTCAACATATTTTGACAAAAACTTGATCGTGTAAAAAAAGAAAAGAAAAATGAAAAAGTAAATCTCAATGAATTGCCTAAACTTAAGTGAGCTGTTATCAACAATGCCAACAGCTGGATCATTCAATCGAGGCATTTGGAGTAAACAGGTAATTAGACATGAAGAGAGCAGATAGCATCTGTTTTGACGGCGTTGAAAATCTGGCAGTATCTCTCCGTGTCTCTCAGCCGCCGGCCTGTACAGTATAAGAACATGCCCATCAGATAAAGGAGCTTGTTGATGGGTGAGGCTGCAGGTTAGAACTATTATTATCCTACTTGCCATTGTAAAGCCTGCACTTCCACGGGCTGAAAGAGACACGGTACATTGATTTACAAACGCAGAGAAGCTAAACAACTTCCTCTTGTCTATTTCCACCTCTCTCCTTCCTTCCTTCCTTCTTCAGGCTCAGACGAGAGTGTCTGGAGTTTCTCTCGTCACCACCTGGATTAACTGGCTTTAGCTGTCCATACTGGTGAGGAGGGACGCTCAAGAAACGCCAAATAATTACATAAACCACGTTTATTTGTTTAACGTATCAAAACTGACTTACTTTAGCACTCAGCTGTGGTAAGGTCTTACGGGATATGATAATATGGATGGCCACACTTTTTTCCCATAATCTTGGGGAAAAAGAGAAGTCCCTCGGAAGGGAAGTGTTTAACTTCCCTCTTGTACTGTCTTAGGAATCTGATTGGTGCGTACGATGCGGTGAACAGTGTGGTCGTGGAGCCGTCACACTGCTCTTCAAGGTGCCCACTGATGCTTTGGAAAACAAACAGATCTTCTCTACAGATGGGGGGAAAAACCAAACTCAACTACAAAGACAGCCTTTGTCAGTGCTCCAATATGCCGTGACTGGCTAACAAATTTGATAAGTTGATAAGGTGGTTTAAAACTGCCCGGATCATTTTCACATGGGAGAGACTCATAAACTTCCTTGGAAAGTGTAACAGGATCCCTCATGTTACGCTGCCAGTGGACCGGCTCCTTTCTTCTCATCAACAGATAGACTGCTGCATCTAACTTATCCGATGGTTAACATTGATTGTGTGCTGTGGGACTGTGAACAGTGTGTGTGGTGGAAATACTGCTGCATCCCACACTGTGTGTGTGTGTGAGAGAGAGAGAGAGAGAGAGAGAGGTAGAGAAGGATGAAGAAAAGGGGATGGGGGACAAGCATAGAGAGCGAACAGTCTGTTATCCTCCAATGGCCTTATCTGTGGGATAAAGACAAAGTTGTGGGACAGTTTACTGCAGATAGAGTGATTAGACAAAATGTATGAGGACATTGGCAAGGGGGCTGATCATGGTGCACTTCAGATAAACAATGCTGTCATGGACTGAGGCAAAAAAAATAAACACAGTGGGGGCAACAATGCTAGAGCGAGTGTACGTGTCCTGGGGCATGTCGGTTTTGAATAAAGACCTACACCGTATCCATCTTGAAAGAAATCAAATCAGTCTTTTTGTAATTATGTACTCTATCTATTGTACGATGCACACCAAACAAACTGTTTAGATAATCAGAATTATCAATCAAAATAGCGAGGTTCACAAGCGTTATTCAAAAATGTCTAATCACATTTGTGGCGAGATGTCTGATCCCTCTCATCATTTTTCTTTACAGTGAGACTAAACCCGCAGTGATGATCACCTCCTCTCACTTCTGTTTAGTACACAGTCCTATGCTGTCATGTAATACTACGGTATGCTGACAACACTACATACTTAAAAAACTGTATTTGTATACGGCATGTAAACAAAACGGAGATAATAATAATAATAATAATAATAATAATAGATTTATTTTGTATAGCGCTTTTCAATGACCCAAAGTCGCAGATGTAATACAATTTCATCACACAGCATTCAAACCATATTGAAATCATAAGGCTGACATGTGTCATGTCGCACAGCATTTTGGGTAGTAGTATATTTAGAATGTCCATTCAGTGCACCAACTGGAGTCATGCAACATCCTGGCAATTTCGAAGTGTTGGAAGTAAGTAATTTCCCACAAAATTATTTTAAGTCCGCTAAACTTGTATAGTGTGTACATTTAATATAGACTCTGTTGCGAAATAATCTGTTATCTTCTCTCTGGGTGAAAAAAATAAGCACAAAAACCAACAGTGGTGACTCACTGCCACCTGCTGTGCAGAAGGTCCCTCATAGGACTGTTGATCAATAGATGGCAATATGTCTTAAACTAACATGAACACCAAAACCACAGCAGTTCCAGTCGTCTAATCATGGTTGATGGTTAATTCTAAGGCAATAACAGCATTTGTCAACATTGTTGACCTGCGTTTGAGATTGTACCTGTCCTTGACAGTCTTGAAAGGTTGTTGTAGTGCCCTCTATTGGCTCTGCACAACAATGCCATCGGTACACATTTTGCCCTGTTTAAAACAATGTCTTATGGGACAGAAGTTGTTGTTTGTATTTACACTCACTAAAACCTTTGACACCAGCAAACACAACACACACAGTAACAGTTACATGTAACAAAATCACGCAAGACCGAACTCAAGTAATAGAAACAATATAATATATTATAATTTCTTGTGCTGAAAGAGTTGCATGTAGCATTGAGGTAAAACAAGATTACTATAAATTCTTTGACAGTATACTATATAAAATGTGGTCCATATTTATCATAATATTGTGTTTTTCACAACCTCCAGCCAATTTAATTTAATGCCTCTAGGCCAAGCGCTAAAATGCTGTCCCTTGCACTACAAAGCATCACAGCAGGAAACTACCTTTTGTACCCACTAACTACGTTTGCTGGTGGATTATAAAATTCAACAGCCATTCTTAATATTTCCCCTGCTAAATTTACTTTTGGATTAGAAGGAAACCTCCAACAATAGTAGGTTTATTAGGTTACCTACTAAACTGGTTGGTAGAGTAGACAGCTATAGCCAAAGATTTACTATTTACTGTGAGTGAGACTGAAGAGCGATAGTGGAAGGACAATGGTTTCTGGTTATGATGTGGTTATACATAAATCACCTGATGCGGCTAGACTCATCTTCAGTAACATAACCTGGGGTCACAGGGTTCATCAGACACACTCGCCCAGGCTACGCAGCTCAGGTTAATCAATCCCTAGCTTTATGTCCAAGAAACATGTGCAGCCCACAGATCAGGATCACTGTTCTGTGCCGGTTTTTCCGTAGGAAAACCCCACCTCCCCACCTGCAACAGTTCTAAACCTGGACATGGAGCCTGTCGTATAAAGGCATTTGTGTATTTCAGATCAAAACAAAATATTGCAGGACAGAGTCCACCAAACAATTGAAGTCCCATTTATAGATGCACTTAGGATGCATTTCCAGCTTATCAGAGGATTTCAAGGAACGTGTGACTTACAAACCAGTTGTTATAATTAAGGACACGTTACCAAATATAAATTTTCCCCCAATACTTATACTCATCTGAAATTGGTAGGACTGCCTGCAACTATTGCTCTTTATCATGTTTTAACATAAAAGCAAACTAATTTAATTAAGAGACTTACTTTTGTCTCCTTTTACTTGAAATGTACATTTCTCAATGGATTTCTCAAGAAGGGGAACTACTTTCAGAGGACTTCCCAAACGTTTGCCATTGGCCATATTTCTTTAACGTAATACCCCTTGTGGTTGACTTTTGAAGCTGCAACTATCAAACTGACCTTCCCCAACCTCTAAAACACCCTTAACGAAACAGGACAAAATCAGAAAGAAAACATTATATTGATCACTTGCATTTTATTTCAGCTCCAGTGTTATATAATGTAGCAGCGTTACTACAATCATTTAACATTTGCATGGTCTTAATTCCAAACATTCTTGTACTGTACTCTAGCCATAAATCATCCTAATTTCCCCATCAATTATTTGTGCGTATACTGCATAAAACTATTTACATCATGGACATCCCTACATAAGATGTCAATTCTTCAATCTCCTTTAAAATACAAACATTCAGCAACTGGCCACACTCATAACACTGCTTACTTTGACATGATAGAGTCAACATGTTACATACAAAAATTTGTTTTGTTTTTGTCCTCATTGATTCAACACAAACAATTTGCACATTATGAATTACGATTATGAATCAAGTTAAGGTCTCAAAAATAACTGGCCGTTGGTCAGTGGTGGAATGGCTTTCCATATAATTAATTTAATTAAACACTCTTCTGACTGGCTTAAAATTGATAAATTGAATGAATAATTTTAGCCTATGCAAGTCCAAGAAGTATATTAATCCAACTGACAAATCAAATCCCGATTTCTACCCACCAAATTAAAATAATATTGCTATTTGAAAGTCCTAGTAAAAATATTGGCAATGCATCAACTTAATAGTCCACTTATTAAGGATAAGAAATATCCATGGCCTTTTCTGGATTTAAATAAGTCTTTGAGTTTGCCCTTGGGGCCCTCTCTAACCCAAGCCATTTAATTTACCATTATTATATTTAAGCTAACAAAACAGCTGTGTGAAATCCATATAGCATATTCTACTTAAGTTTAAATTAGTTGTTGAGTTATTCTAAAAACCCACTGATTGAATTAAGACAGCAGGGGCAAAACTAAAGTTTAACATGCAATCTTGTAATATTATTTATCCATGATAAATAACTGCAGCATCCATGGTATTCCAATAACATACTGGATATTTTTAATAGCCTTTTCTCAATATTTCAGTTTCACTGAAAACTTGTGGGAGACATTTTTATACACTGTCGAAGCAAAAAACAGACTGTTTCAGGGCGTTGACATTCCAAACAGAAGCCTCAAGAGCTAAAAAAATAGGTGAAGAGCTCGAGTGTCTAAGAACTACTATTTTAGCCTAAAACTGGACAAATAATGGATGGAATAACAGGTAAAACAGATATACTAGTATTTTCACAGGTAGAACATAAATCTTTGGGACTTCACTAGTTAAAGAAAAAAGTATGTTTAATTAAAGCCAAACAAACAAATCCTGTAGCTTAGTGGATATATCAATATCTGGAGGAATGCCTTGACAACCGAGTGGAAAACACAGAGCCAAGAGGCTGGAACGAGAGCGGGGAGAGCACAGGAAGTGTGTGACTAAAATGGAACAAGAGAAGAAAAAACAAAATCCTTGCCTACCAACCAGCCAATTTGGTCCGGATTTTACGGTAACAATGTGCGCAGTACTTCATTGGTCAGTTAGTGAAAATCTGCCAAATACAGTAAAGGCCTCCTACAGACTGATCCAGATTCTTGCATTTTTATAAAGTCTGCATCAGTTTAAAATGTTTAATGTATAACAAGTAAAATGGTTCACTCAAACGCTAAATAGGAACACCGCAAATGTATCCGAACGCTGACACAAGGCGGATATCACCCAGGGCAACAGCCATACGTTTGATCCAACTTTGGACCTGCATAATGATGTGCCTTGGAAATGTTCACTCACAAAATATATATTTAATTTATGTATAAACAAGCGGCTATGTATATATATATATAAAACTCACATACAAGCGGTTGATGAATGAGAAACAGGGTCCCATTTAATATGATAGGATTTGACTTGAATGACAAACTTATACAATCATATACTTGACTGTGGAGATCACAGCTCCTGTGGTGTCATCTGAAGAGCCACAGAGATTTGATTTCATCAACCGAACTGCAAGCCCTTTTACTCGCAATGGGAACAAACTATAGGGATGAGTATTGAAAAAAAAAAAAAAAAAATGTCAAGATGTATACACCTT
>OMKK01018911.1:16152-44909 GCA_900302305.1 Polymixia japonica
AATGAAAAAAAAAAAAAAAAAAAATGTCAAGAGATTTTCATCCATTGCATCAAGAACCAGAACGCAAAGAAGATAAAAGTTGAAGCAGCCTTCAACATTTAAGAGGCACTTTGAGAGCGCATTTGTTCAGTGTTTACTGTGCAGTGAAACTAAGGAATGTGTTCTAAAAGTTCTTTATAAATACACAAAGAAATAAAACAAGCAAACAGCCATGCGTTTCTTCCGCAACCATAAAATGCAAGCCTTGGAACGCTAATAAAATAAATAAAAAGTTCCCATATTAGAACTATAAACATATCAATGAAGACAAACATAATCAATGCATAAAAGTCACAAGTAGAAAAGAGTTTGGAGTGACATGTACTTGGGAGGAAGGAGAAAATGATGCCTTACAAAAGACGTCTTCTACTTGGTTCTATTCTTTAAGAACAGCCATCTCTGTTGCGCAAGAGAGCCACGTACTAAAGCTTTGTGGAAACGTAGAAAGATGTGCGCAGGTAGGTGGAAGGTAAGGAGTGCCGTGTCGCACCTTCGCCACAGTGACTTCTCTCAGAGACAGTAACCTGGGGTTATTACGCAACAACACACAAAACCCCCCCCCAAAAAAAAACACAGTGAGCATAAACAGCCGCCGATCTGAGGCTTTTTTTGCACCATTTCCAGCCCCCGGTGTGGTTGGTTCCCCCAACACACCTCAAGTTAAAATGGGCCGGTTGCGGCCTCACGCTCCAGCTGCTGCTTGGTCAGAAAGTACTTGAAGAACTCGTAGACCGACCAGGCAATGGCTGTGGAGGGCATCTGGTATATAACCCGAGCTTGGACCCCTTTGAAAAAGGCTGCCAGGCCGCCGAGCTGGTACACTGTCCTGACGGCATTAGCCATCCCTGTTAAATGGCCGCTGATGTGCACGGAGTTGAGGGCTACGTTCTCTTGCGTGTTGAGCAGGGTCTTACAAACATCAAGGGGAGTGGTTATGGCTGCGGACACGGCTCCTGCCGCTGCCCCTGACACTATGTGGGTGCCGGGGTGGTAGTGTCTGTGGGGGTTCAGCTGTTCCTGCATCAGCTCATAAGTGATGAAGTGAACTGCCTGGAAGGGGATGTTCATGGTCAGCTGTGTGCTGTAGCTGCGGTAGAAGGCCCCAATGCCCTCGGTGCGTGTTACTGTCCGCACACAGTCCAAAAGTCCCCGATATGGAGAGTTGTACATTTGCATCCTCTGCTTCACCACTGAGCCATGCAGGAAAACGGAGGGAATAATTAGTCCAATTAACCAGGTAAACACTTGCAGTTAAAACAAACGCATCTCACCAAACATGGGGGAAGAAGGAAAGTTTTTTGCCGTTTAACTCGGGGCAATAATATTACCAAAATGCAAGCTTAAAGGCCACCATCATATGGCAGGCAGCAGTCTTACCTTCTGCTGGGTTCATGACTGCGTCATGAAGAACAGTGGCCACGCTGCCAGCCATACCTGCCGGAATGCAGAGGAGAACTGTTCATGCACAGTGGTTATGAGGAATACCATAATCAACAATGAAATAACTAGTAATGAATATAACTGTCTTATAGATTAAAGGAGTGGTTGGGGGAAGGGTCAAATCACTAACTCAGCAAATCACAATACATGAAAATACAACAAACAATAATTATAATACAAAAAATCATGCAATCATGCATGTCACAGCTCTTATCCTTGACTGCACTTCCAGGTTAATATGACATTTAACCTATTTGTGTACCATTAGCTAAATGGCTGTTTCCTCCATTCTGAATGACGTTGCTAAGTGAACGTTTGACCCGTTCATAGCAGGCAAAGTATAGTGCATGGGCAGGGCCTGCTCCCAGCATGGTGATGTTGAGGCCCCTCAAGGGCCTGAAGAGCCCTTCTGTCTGGACGATCCTTTTCAACGCTTCAAACACACTTTTGTACTGAGCTTTAGGGTCTGGCTGCAGGCTCTGCATCCTCGTCTGGAAAGAAAGACAAAAAAAGAAAAAAATCTTCATTTACGATTCGGTCTAGTTTATTAAGGCTGACAACAGGAATGTACCTTATTGAGATGTAGGAATTTCTTAAAGTTAGTACTAGGTTCAATGTGAATGTGAATGTAAGTAGCTTTAAGTGGACAGACAAGACACCTGAAGTAGGCCAACTCATGACGTCTTCAGGTATTGTTTGTTGCAACACTGTCAGATTTTTCTGTCGGTAAGTGTTCTTGGCAGCACTAAGGTGATTTGTGTCTCTCCCAGGCCTGGGGTGGGAGCCCATAGCAGCCCTTTGTTATACTCCACCATGCCAAGTTATTTGGACCGCACAAAGCATGTTTTTATTTGCAAAGAGATGTGAGGCTGGCTCAGGAGATAGGCAGAGTCTATCTTCCACAGCATATTTCCATGCGTTTCCTTCCTTTTGCTCAACAATAAAATATCAATTTCATATCCGTCTGATACAGATTTGGGAGCATGAAGGACAAAAAAATCTTGGTAGCATAGTTTATGTTTAGTTAGTTAGATTGTGTAACTGAATATAGTAGAAATTACATGTCTCTGTACCAGGGAGAGGTAACTGTGTGAATTTAACACTGTGCTTAGTAGTCTAGTCCTCTTTTTCTCTCATAGAAACACAGACCTGCCAACACAGCATGTCACGATTATCCTGGCCAAAATAATTGCGATTCACGATATTATCCCGATAATCATCAAAATATGCTTAAAACTCTTAAAATGGCACTAAAACATACTGGAATCATTTTACCTTACATTTTATTAAGAAACAAATATATTTATTGCATCATGTGCTGTGTTACATCCAACTAGAGGTAAAAGATGAAGCAAATTAGCTATTTAGCTACATAGCTAACGGTAGCTAAATTACTAATTTGCTTCATCTTCACAAATTCACTGGTAACCAAAACGTTAACTAACGTTCACGACACACAGTATCATAACGTAACGAACATTTAGATGAACGTCAACATTAGTCTCGGGGACACAAGACAACAGCCACACAAACCTGGATCGCACATAGAGATATAAGTATTTGGACAATGTTTTCTTCTATTTTTTCCTAACCAGGTTTTTTCCTGGGAGTTTTTTTATTTTTTGATCCATGCCTGTTCTTTAAACTGAGTAAGTGAACTATACGAATGACCTTTGGCGAGTTGCACATTCTGCGCAGACCCATTTTTATGTGTACTACGCAGAAGCATAAAACAGCCTTCAGCCTGTCAAGCTCTGCTTTTTGTTTTGTTGTTATAGTGTATTTCACCTCAACCTAGCTAGTGAGTAATGTGCCAATCTTACAGATTGCATCTTTAAGAACAAAATGATTGCTGCTTGGACTGGATTGTCCCCATTTCCATAGTTACAATGTCCTTCAAATTCATTGAAATTGTTAAAACATGATTTATTAATTTATTCTCACATTTGGAAAATTGATCATTGATCAAGATCATTGATCAAGATGCTGAAGTACTTTTAAAGTGGGACTGGATCAGTAATGGCCTGAAAGAGAACTGGGGTAACACTGGAATAAATAGCATCATCAGCATAAAGATGCATGCAAATGCATTTGCTTTTATGAGACACACAAGAATAATTGAGGAGAATTTGTTATTTTCTCTCATCGATGTCTTAGACAGGCAGAATGACTGCACCCACTTTGCTTGACTTTATTTTGGTTTCACAGCCAAATCCTTACAGAGCCCACCAGGTGTAACCGGTGTTGTGTCATTTTTTCCACTCCCTGCCCAAAATCCACTCCTCAAAGAAAAAACTAATAATTCAAAGACAGTCACAAATGTGTTTGTTATAATGTTCCATTGGATAGATTCATTCATGTTTGTTACACGAGATCATGAGCTGAGTGCAGCTATAAGAGTCACATTAGATTTAACTTCAAAACATCTACTAAATAAAATGCTACTTTGGCTGATTATCTACTCTTTATTATGCCAATTATCTACTCTTTAGGCGCGCATTTTATCATGTAGGTCATTGAAGTGAAACTAGCCCCGATACGGTACTCTGTTAGACGATACGGTACTCTGTTAGACGATACGGTACTCTGTTAGAAGTTTTACAATAGGACCTTTTGACAGCTGAGTCAGGTGCACCTCCATTGAATTGAAACACATGTTAATTCACAATTGCCAAATAAGAAAAACACATATACAGAGTGTATGCCCGTTCACGTGCAGGGGAGTAGAGCAAAAAAGGGGCTTTAAGTTTTAATTTTGGTCTGCAGCAGAGCCTGGCTGGAAAGATCCAACATATTGGTCGATGTGCATATGAGCTAATGACGTACATAGACCCATGCATTAATCTAATCCAATTTTTTACAGGGGTAGATGGGCAGGAATTTTCACGTTAGGTTTTACTGGCAGATATGCAGTTGTCATTCTTTACACTTTTACCGATACTACTTAACCCTAAGAACCAAAATGCAGATTTTACTATGCAGGACCTTTACCTTTGGATCATTTTGACAGGTGTGAACACTATGTGGACTCTGGTGCACACCAAATGACACCAAAGATTTTTCCATCCGAACCATGGTGCGGACCAGCTCTGTGAGTGAAAGCAATTTCTATAAAGTCTGACGTGACGCGTCTAGCGTGACGCGAGGTATTGGGGGTTCATGGTGGGTTGCTGTAGTTATCTATAGCTTACTAGGTGACAGAATGCGGAGCAAGGAGGAGATAAATGGCCTTCTGATAATATGGGCTGAGGGCAATGTAAGAGTGCAGTGAAAAACAACTCACACATTTAAAATCTTTGTTGAAAGAATACACAAAATGGGCCTCTGCAGAAATGCAGAGCAATGCCGCTTGAAAGTGTAAAAACTGTTCTGAAAAAAACATTATGGCGCGCCCACAATGGTCCATCTTGCCCCGTGTTGCTTAATTTTTTGTATTCTCACCAAATGTCTATCCAAAAGGTGCACTTGGTTTTAGCAATGTGAAATTACAATACAATGTAACAGCATGGTAGCCGGTTATATGTGACAACACCCCAAGTAAAAGAATTCACTGAACCACAATACACTGTGTCCCACCTTGTAAGTATTTGTGCAATTCAGTAAAGAAGCTCTTGGACAGTTTACTAATCGGCACTACACAAGAGCAATTTCATGCACACACCCTTTTCTGTGCGAGACTGATTCCAAGTGTGCACAATGCTGATAAGATCCCTCCTAACATTAGTGCAAGGCAACTCCCTGTATCTTCTGCCTTGTTCTATACCAGCAGTAAAACTAAGGCTCTGATATAGTTTGATAAGCTCAATTAACTATTATTGCTAGTGCCGTTATTCAGTAAAGCAGTACGTCCTTCCTTATGAGGCACGTCCCACATCAAATTGTAACGCAACCGCATAAACGTATTGTTGTGTTACAGTCTTCTGCAAATAAGACATACACTCCTTAGCAAACTGAGTACGTAATACTGCATTCTGATTTAAAAGCATATAAATGAGCAGTAGGTCATGCGTAGTTGGTTTTGTTTACATATAATACATTGGTTCATGACTTCAAAGTCAAATTTGGGTTCATGATAGAGAGCCATTTGTAACAAGACTATAAGACGACTAGATTGTGGCTGTTGAATATGATTCAACAGTAACCATGGTGGAGTCTTTCATCATCTAGGCTTCTCTGAAATTTGGCAATAGACCCTGGGTAAGCTCCAAACACTGTCACTGACTAAACTGGAGTACCATATTTAGGACTAAAACATATTGTGAAAACTTCGAAGCCTCAGGAGGAAATGATGACAATGGCTTACGTAATGCTATTGAATAGACACAGGAGTTAATTTGGCAAGATGTGGCAAGGAGGATATAATTATATTATTTAATTATGCTAATGATTTTTATGTGCCACGAAGATTATTGTTAGGAAGCCAAATCATCAAAACAACACTACATTGTTGGACAACAACAGCTGAGCAAAAGAGCTGGGGATTGCAGGGGCAAAGTTCAGTCAGGCTGATAGTTTTCCATTTCTTATGCATATACAAGTCCCATTTTGACTAAGACAAACCTATCCAGCTAACTAATTTGATTATGCCCACAATATTAAACATTAACCATGGAACCATAACTTCAAGATGGCACTAATTAGCAAAGATGTCAAACTAGAGTCATATGACGTGTTGGTGTCTTGGGAGGCCTTGCCCTAGGTTGTGCTGTAGATAAAGGCCTTTCGCACACACCATTAGTATCTACCAAGGTAGGTCCAATGATTGTAATCATTACCTGTGTACCTCCATGAATTCTATTCCATATAGAAAAAGCATGTCAGTGACTTATGAAAGCAATACCAGGAAAAGAAAACCCAGTAATTAAATACTGGTACATACCGACTCCAGAGTGCCATCTTAAATATGTGATCCATGACAAGGAGATTATTCAGAGTTTAAAATTGAGGGAATTCATTTTTCCTGTTTGGTTTTGCACAAAGCTAAAAACAAAAAATGACTTCACTGGGGAATTACTGACTTTTTCTTGTGACATAACTTGACTGTTTTAAATTATTGATATGTTCATATCTAGCAGTTGAATTATTACTGTTGTGTAAAAACCATAAAGTACTGGAAGTGCCTTCACTGTCCGTCTTGCCAGTTGTTCATGTGACTAAAGAATATGTAGTTGAAATGATATAACAGTGGACAGAGTTCTATACTATGTTATGTTAATAATTTTAGCTGGAAAACCATATATGAACCAAGGAACATATGGGGTAGTAATATAAACAGTAGGCTAGTTATTTTATCTGTAAAATATCCAAATTTGAACTGTATTTTACCTTCCCTACATTTGGCATATTAGGATCATCCATATACACATAAAGAAAAACAAACAGGTGAAAATGACAGTCAGGCAAGTTTCAATGCAATGTCCTCAGACAATTTATATAGCCCAACCACTTTTGAAAATTAATTCAGCCCTGACACTGTGCAACGCTGTGTTGCAAAAACTGTAGTTAACGTTAGTAAGTAATCACAAGACCTGACGTTTAACCCATATATTTATATTAAAACGGTTATCACAACGCAGGTATAAGATCCATTCATTGTTCCATGCATCTCATTATGGGTAGACATCATACATTGGGCAACACGTGGTGGGTACACTGCGAAGTTTAGCAACATTTTTAAAAGTAGTATCATATTATCCTACCTACACTGAACGTATAGCGATAGGTCTTATATTTCAATTTCAGGCTAGTTTGACAACTTCCTCAGAGGGCAACTATCTACTTGACCTTCAACTCTGTCAACTGTAAGGAGTCAGAATAACTAACCTATGTCATATTAGTAAACAACAATGTAGAAAATCAACATTAACAACAAACCGCGCAGCTACATGTGCAGCTTAGCGGCGCGTTAAAAAACGTGATGCGTGTTTGAAGCGATGAGACTTTTGGTTTAGATACGTTGTAGCATCGAGTCTGCTGTCGTCAAGTTACATTATTAGTTACATTCGCGATTATCAAGGGGAGATTTTGTACGACAGCTGTTTGTCAGGCTAACACGCGTTGTGGTTAATTTCACTGTGGTTGACGTTACTTGTTGATTTAACTAGTTTAGGTCTACTTGTAGACATCAGGGTAAAACGTGCCCTTACTGCTTTGCTAGCACTAACTTAGCTAAAGGTAACAAACCCGGTAGCTTGAAATACTACAGCTACCATTAGCAAGAGTTAGCAAGATAGCAATGTAGCTATGCGGGGTTTCCTTCCAACCAAACACACCAGGTGATATCACTAACTACTCCTCTCTCTCTCGCTCTCTCTCTCTCTCATGTTGCTAAGCAGTGAAATAACCTGTTCCAGTCTTTGGGGGATGAGAAGGAAAAAAAAAACCTTGAATACGCTCGGCCCTCCCGTGGCACATGACCGGTGACCACTGCAGCTGCAGGGGGAGTTAAGTTCAAGCAAAAAACAAAAAACAAAAAAAAACAAAGTTGACAAAGATAAGCGGTCTACGAAGGGGGTCTTACCTTGACGGAGTCCACGGGGTACATCACCGTGTGCTCCAGGACGCCAGCCACGGCTCCCGCTGTCATGTGGGTCGTCATCGAGACATGAGGTGGCAAGCTCTCGTAGTCAACGTCGGCGTCGCCGGGGTCGTCGTCTTTGTTTTTGATCTCCTCCGACATGTCCAATGTTGCCACCACAGCGCCCGCACTTAACTCCATGCGTGGTGAGCGGATCTGGCGGAACTAGGAGCATCTATAAGATGACGCTCGGCCGCGCAGAATAAGGCGGCGTGGATGTTGAACCACAACATCGCCGCCGCCTGGAGTTCCAGCGTCCGTGTGACGTCAGCGGCGAGGGAGGAGTTGGAGCACTCGGTTCGCGTTTGGACGAATCGAATTCGAGACTCGCGGAAATGAGGCGGGACGTTTGCGTGTGTTGGGCCAATGAGAAGTTCCCCCCTGGTAAGTTTCGCTTATCCCATTATCTGACAGTTCACTACACTCCTACTATTCGTTTTCGTTTCCTCTCCCTCTCCCTCTCTCTCTCTCTCTCTCTCTCTCCGATTGTATGTGCGTTTGTAAAATTTTTGAATGGGCTTGACCACATATGACTAATCGCACCTTGGCAGACGAGGGTTTGGTCTGCTTATCCAGCAACATCTGTCGATTGATAACAAAAATTAGTACGAAATCCTAGTTTCCTGTTTTTGTAAACATGTCTCAAACCATGGGGTTTCTTTCTTTTATGGTTTTATAACACACACCCACACCCAACACAAAGAAAATAAAAATTATTAACAATAGTTATAACCATCAACAACCAATAGTTATTGTCTTATTTCTTGTTTAGACATGACTAAACAGGGTAAAGTCTCATTTCTTTCATTTACATGTTCCTTGTAACAAAGGAAAATTGTTGTAATGGCAGGTGCTTTGACTCCTTGAACACTATACTGTTGTACCTCTTTTGGTCTGTTGAAGTAAAGAATCAGCAAAGAAATGAAAAGGTCGATGAAGTAAGGTGTTAACGTTACTTTACAAATAATTAACTTCTTGTAGGGGTATAGTGATGTGACATCACAATTCACCTCCCCACTTTGAACAAATCAAATATTGATCAAATCATCAAATATCAATATTATTTTTCAGAAAAGTGGTGGTCCTGTTAGTCTTTCATGATTAGACATACTTATTGGGCTGGTTGAATGACTCTTTACGTTTTTCTCCTTACATCTGTTATTCTTAATAATTCATAATCTGTTTTTGGCAGTCATCCTCTGACTCTTGTTGCAGGCCAAAAGTTTAAATTTCACCTTGAGATTAAATTGGATACCAAGTGGCAACATTTGTCTTGGTGTAATTACAATATTTGCATGCCTATCATCATCAATCTTAATAGTTCTATACTTCAACAATCCTCTCACCTTATTTCCTACATAGTCATGAGATTTTGTTTTTCTTGCCACGTAAAAATCAATATGTATTGTTTAAAATATTTGATCATCAGATAATATTGGTATAGTGCTTTACTAAAATGGTATAAATATGAACGTTGACAATTATTGTAACAGTACATAAGTGATACGTGAGCAGCCTCTGTTACCTGTCCCGTCAGTCAACATTGGAGGAAACATAAGCTCCATTCCATTCCATTCCAAGCAGACTGCCGTGTCACTGTGGGCGTGTTAGTGAAGCAGTGGGACATATCGGTGACTCAGCACAAGCAGCTTAATGTTATAAAGCACCACTTGCCCAGGCAATGTTATTACAGCTGGTATTCAAACATTCAACATGTAAACTAGTCACTACTCCAATACTCACCGCAAAACCTTGTAGTAGTGCAGTTGCCTTGTGCTAGTTCTGCCAATGGGCTGACAACCACTTGCCCTTTCACGAAGATCCTAAGTAAGCAGTACTTTTATTTTAAACTTGATATAATTGCCAAACCCCCTGTAAGGAGGATAATCACAGGGATGACATTATGTCATGTCTCTATGCAACATCTGAACATTTTGTTCAGTCTAGATTCTGATGTAAACAGGACAAACACATACTGTATACGAGTTGTTGCATTATAAACATTGTGAAGATTTATAATCTTCACATTTTAAGATTAAGTGGTGACCTGAGAGATAATAAACGTTTCTTGACTTTTAAAATATTTTAAAGTTATTCTCCTGTCAATCACTTGCAATGTACTAAGTGTTTGACAGTTGGATAATGCCACCTACTGTAGACTGCTCAGGGTGCAGTCAAGCAGAAGGCTTTGATGATGCGGTCCACATACAGAGCCTATCGAGACACTGTCAAACTTTTAGTACTTCTTATGGCTGCAGGCCTGAACAACCTGCTGATCTTACTAGTCAAAAAGAGGCAGCAAGATGCCAATTGTCACAACAGCTGCGGGGAAAGTTCCACACAATAGAAGAGGAAGTCGACGAATTTCACCTGATTTGTTTTTTCCCCCACTTCATTTGACCATTGTTTGTTTATTGTGTGATGCAAGTATTTAAATCAGCACCCTTGCTTAGGTCAGATCTGAATGTCGTAACAGGGAAGGCCTGCAGTGGAATAGAGACACAAATCCCTGACCACCCTGGAGAAGTTTTTGTAGCAATGGCTACATGACCTCTAATGGGCAACTTGTGCTGATCTGATGTGGCCATTAGTAGTTGCTGGCACCATACTGCTTTATTCTGATGTTCTCATACACTTAAACTGTTATCCTCCTTAGGAAATAAGCAGCCAGAGAAATGTGTACCATAAAGTTTTTATTACCGAATTGCAATAGGCCAACAACTTTTTTTTTTTTTTAATCTGTGCAAACAGTTCACTACATCATTTTCATATAAATATTGGGATATGTGCTTTAATTTACTATCTTCTTACAGCAGTGATATGACCGCTTCTGAAAATGAAGCTCAGGGTATTTGTAAATGTATGGAAGGGTATCCAAACGGATAGTTGGATGAACCCCCCCACTCCTTGAAGCTTTTACAGAGACTGCTACTCCTGACGAACTGATGTGTTTTGGAGAACTTCCCTACAGTGATAAGACACAAACAAATATTGCACTAGTGTAACTCCTTAAAGCTACCTGTCCTGCAATAGAAAAAATAGGCAGAACAATGTGGGAGGAAAAATAAACACAACCCCCCCCAAAAAAAACAGCCATTCCTGCATGGCTGTACTGTACATTCTGATCCTCTACTTACCAACTGCTCCTTTTACTAATAATCATATTGCATTTGTGCCACATAGGCAATCTGAAACACTGGAAACGTCTTTTGAAAACACTCAAAAGGACCCCAACATAGCATTTGTGAGCAGAGACTTTTGTGGAAATGGTAGGTGCGTATACCGTTTATCAATGACTAACAAAAAGAAAATCCAAAATCATATAGTGATCATGCACCTAACAAGGCAAAGAGAAAGGCAAGGGTGCGCACACACCAATATAATAAAAACAATACGGGAATACTCCAGATGATGCATCATAGTCTAACTTTGTGAAATTTAACAAAGTACAGACAGTCCAAAGACTTCATTTGATAAAGAATATTATCCGGCCAACACATTGCCAGTCTCCTTTTGTAGTGACGATAGGAGGCAGCTGCCATTTTAAATGAAGTGGGAGCACATGTCTGGCAAGAACATGTCATTCTTTTTCAGACCTCAATCACATTTGGCAAATAAAAAAGGCATACATTTCAATTTCAAACAAAATAAATTAACATGAACACAGAAATATTCTAACGGCCTGAAATCAAGCCTTAAAAAGTAATCATGCGAGACCTTCTTCATGATGTCAAGTCTCAAGTCAGTACCGTCTCTGCGAGTCTTAGAAGGAAACAGCCTTGCTGTTTTTCAGGTCAGCGTCCTATAAATGAAGGCTGACTCATTGGATAAGCAGAAAGAAGAAAAGGAGTGGGGACCGGCGTGGAATAGTCAGACATGCTGTCAAGGTCTGAACTCTAAAGGTTTAGAGCGTGACGGGGAGTGTGGGCGAGCCCAGGCCCTCTTCCAGCCACGGGACCGAGGAGGGAGTGCAGCGCTGTGCCGTGCGCCGGTGGATGCGGCGGAGGCGCAGCAGGTAAAGCAGGATGGACAGCAGCACGATGAGGAAACAGGCCAGGAATAAGTAGTGGTTGTTGACAAAGGAGAAGCTGTGTCGCCAGTGGGAGTGCACGCCTTTAAGGCTCTCCTGCTGGATGTCCCTGGGAGAGGCAGATCAGACCAGTGCATTAGAGCTGGCGGGGAGAGACGGTGTTGTCTGATTTGGCACTGAACTAAAAAGGCCTGGTGAGCGACGGAGTGCGTCTTACCTCAAAGGCAGAAAGCGTGTTCTGTAGAGGATGGCTCCAAGAGTCCACTGGACCTCCTTGTCATAGACCAAGAGGGCAGTCTTAAGATTTTTATAGTCCGTAGGGAAAGAGAAGCCCGAGTGGAAAACTTCATACATCCATGCCGATTTGAAACACTGGTACCTGTGCGCGCGAACACACACACACACGAACACACACGACACACACACACAGAGAGACAAACATTCTTGGATGTAATAGCAGCTGTCCTTGTTGAGCTGTTGTCAAGTGATTAGCATTGACCTGCAAGGGGTTCCATCTCCTGTGTCACTTACTTCAGTCTGTGAAGATCCGCATGTGAGGCATACAAGCCAGCATCAAATCGTTCCTTAAGAGTCTTCCACTGGGTGGCGCAGTAACTCTGTGGAGGTTTAAAATGTTAATTTTGTCACCTTATCTACAGTGATAAGATATGAACTAATACTACACTAGCCTAACTCAAAAGACCAATTCAAAATCTATTTGGCCATATCAATTTTAGATACATTAACAGATTACATATTCTTTGAAGACTTTGAAAAAAGGATTTGTGCCTATTTTAACTAAACTAGGTCAAAACCTAGTATATGGTTGGACTGTGTATGTTCAATGTGCAAAACTGCCTTGAAAAAGCCTTGTCACTAGATGGCTTTTAATTTGAAATGGATATATCGCCCATTTGGGAAACTCCAACACTCGGCTGATCAATGGTATAACTTCATCACTCAGTCAGTGAGTCAGTCAGTGAGTCAGTCAGTCAGGGACAGGCATTCACATTTATAGGGATGGTCCTGCTGTTGCGGTTCTGCCCAAAACACAATGCCTTTTACTCATTATGTAATAATTACAAACCTTATTAACGTAAACCTTTTACAGGCTCAGAATATAAGTAAAATGTTTGTGTCTTATGTTGATGTCACATAATGTCAGGCCTTGTGTCAAAAGCTCAATGACTCAATTTGAGAGTGAAAAACAGTTGGGTGAGAGTGTTTTACATCATCATCAGTTCATCAAATCATCTGTTCATCAGATCATCAGTTCATCAAACTGCGCTTAGAAATAGTCGGTTAAAAATGTTTCTTCCAAACACAACATAGCAGTGTTGCGTTTGTGCAACAGAGGCTACATGACAAGATAACCCCTTCTGAACAGGTTTTAGCCCAAACCTCAAATAATGTTGTCAGTAAGGGAAGGGACATATTTCATGGGATTACATGTCTGAACATCTGCTGTAGGGTTTACCTTGGCTGCCTGGCCATATTTGGAAGAATTATAATCCCCGCCCATGCGCAGCACATCCTCGGTACAGTAGTAGAACTCGGAGAAGCCGTAGAACTGACTGTTGTTGTAGTCAATGGCTGGCTGGTAGATGCCGTTCAGGGAGGTTTGAGTTTCATTGGTGTGGTTGAGGAACGGCTGGAGAAGCCGTCTACACTGTTCAAAGTCCCCCGTGCCTCGCAGATAGAGCCTCTGTGTAGCTGGCCCAACCACATCTTGTAGGTCTGTGGGTAGACACGGGTCCAGGAAGGGAGACTCTGCTGTCTCGCCAACATGCTGGCCAAAGAGCCTGGATTAAACAACACCACAGAATATATTCATTACGGACAAGAAATGGCATCCAATTATTTGTATCCAACATTTTTTAAATAAAAAATATATATAAGTATATATATATTTTTTTTTTTTAAATTGTGAATATGGACTTGGCCTCACTTGTTTCGAGAGGCAGTATTTCGGACAAGGCTCTCTTCGTATCTTTGGCGCGCTGCATTTCCCCCAAAGCCCAGGAAGGTGGACACATACACACGGTAAACATGCTCGGTGCGATGTGCGTCACACCCCAAGTTGAACTCTGCCAGTAAGTTCTTAGCAACTTCCTCCTAGAAGACATAAAAAAAATCAGCTAGGAAATGGTGAGCTCTGCCAAATAGTATATATCCATGCATGCTCCCCACCGCTACCTATTTACAGCTGACCTGTGTTTAAGGACAGATAAGCAAACAGGTTTATTGTTTCTTATCTCTTCTTATCTATTATTTCCCATTTCAAAACACCAACAAAGAAAATGAAGCTGAAGCTCCCCAACAAAACAAAGGTCGCACGGGAGTTGAACAGCGTGTGATGTAATGCAAAACAATGAGAGCAAGGAGGTCATGCAATGTTATGTATCACCTGGTGCAACTGTAAATGGGTACGCATAGAACAATTTAACATGACCAGAAATTCCAGTCCAGTGCATCATGGGTATCTTGCATGGCGTTTAATCGTCTCTACGTAACAGACTTCGTATCCTCATGGCCCTATCCTGCTATAGAGTCATGCAGCAGGCTTACAGTATGCCTTCAATAGTGTTGAATGGAGAATACTTCATCTCCACAGGACAAAAATAAAGGTGCAAACAGGTTTAACCGGGGAATGACAAGAGTTGGAAGAGGGAGGGAGAAGAACAAAAGATGAGTGACAAAACCAGAGACAGCACAAAAAAAAAACAGAATTGGTTGTGGATAATAACCTGTTGTGGAGAAGCAAAGCTTACAGTTTTGGGCACTTCGTATGCAATCTGCGTGGAGACCCCGCCCATATCCAGGACGCCAGCAGTCCGTTTCCTCACCAGCGCCTCCTGCTGGTCGCCGCCGGGGACCTGTACCTCTACTACAGCTTCCCCGTCTGTAGCATTGACAGGAGGGACATGGCGGGTAGCCAGCAAGGAGTACACGTAAGTGTGGTAAAAAGCTGATTGATGCAAACTTAAACTGAACTTTTTCCCCACAAAGTTTTCTTAATGGGAAGGTCACTAAGACTTTAGACAACGTCACTCGAAATTCTCTGCTCATACAAATGGCCAGTTACCTATTCAATGGTAGAGGAAACATGGATGTCAAGGTGGCTTATGAGATGGGCCACAATTATTAGTCTTTTGACACTGAAAACGTATGATTGGGACTCACATTGGGAACACAGATCAATTTGCGAAAATGGTAGATTGCTGAGTACTTACCATTGTGTATATGGTTAAACCTTCCAAGAACAAAGTTTATTCCAATCCATGCGTACACACCTAAAATAAGTGACAATGGTTTTGTTAAGTATTAACTGCTGTTAATCTGTTTAAATTCTGGCTTCTTCAAATAAATATCATCTGTCTCATTTATAATGACAAAGTAAATGTAATGTATATTGTAGTGGAATAAAAAGTAATCAAGCTGCAAATATCATGTAATAATATATTTTTATACAGATGTAATCTCATTTATATCCTTTTGCTTACCTTCCTGCTTGCCAGAAATTACCTCTACGTGGGAATCAGAGAAGAGGAAGTTGAAGTGGACTGGGATGTCTGTCCGCAGATCCTCAAGAAGTGCTTCTTGTTGACTGGGATTAACAAGACAATCTCAGTATTGCACTCATGTCTTACCTACCATTAACAAATTGCACCTGCCAACATCAGTCAATTTTATTTGGGGTCTGACCATATCCTTGAACGCCTGCATCACATCTGAGGCTTCTGAGAGTGTCTATTATAGGACTGTGTGCATCTCGGTGTGTTTGTGTCGTGTGTATATTAAAAGGACTCTGTTCAGGCCTACCTTTCAGGCAGGATCCTCATTCCAGCTGTGCATAAGATGTATAAGGGTGTTTCTTGGTGCTTGTTTTTGGGGATGTGTTGGGCTGCAAAGCTCAGCAGAGGGTAAATATAATCACTCGCTTTCTCAGGTGTCTTGGCCAATTCAGAGATGCCTGTAAACAAAACCACAAAGGAACATGAAACAAAAACACAAAGCAATGAGATCGTATGAGCCGTCCCAAGGCTTCTAATATCTAACCGTTATGCTTTTGGTACAAGAATATCTGCAAGAGAATAGAGTCAATATCAAGAGAATAGAGTCTAAAAAAAGACTGGTTAAAATGTGTTTATGCTGCACAATTATTAGTCCTTTGAGAGAAATATGTATGTTCGGGTAACTAATATTAGTCAAAAACAAAAGCTTTTACTCTTCAGAGGGTTAGGGTACACATGAGAGCAGGGAGAATTGGTGGTACAATTAGCTCAGCCTTACTTAGTCCTAAAGCACCAACTTCCATACGTTTTTCTGTTATTTAGTCTGCTGTGAGTCTTATATCCAGTAGGGATTGTCAAGCATTTAACAAGATGCTCATATCCTGTTTTAAAAACCCATTCAGAGTCATGAGAAGCCTAGTTTGTGCGTCTTACCCGGCTTGATCTTCATAACCACTGGCTTGCGGTGTTGATCTCTCATTTGCCTGATGTCCAGCAGTTCATGGGGATTGCCGTTGTGGCGGGGCCAACAGTACACAAACACCCTGGAGCCACTGCTGCCGCAGTCCACCACAAGGCCGTAGTTTAAGTTGGGGTTACTTGTGTCTGTTGCATCCACATCAGTCACCCTTGCCAAGTGTCTTTAGACCAGCAAAAAAAAAGAAGGGGCAATCATTATGATATTCCAGCATTTAGTAAAACAGTCAGATTTTAAACTCAACACTGCTAGGATAAGTGTCTTCTGGTGCCGCTATAAATGTACCTGTGGAAGTGACTTTCCTTTCTAATCCAGCTTGAATGCCCCTTTCCAGTGACAAGCAACAGGTAAAGCAGTCCCACCAGGCATACCACCAGGCTAATAAGAAGCAGCTGTCTGAGGGAAGGTAGCAAGAGCCGAGGAAGGACCTGGGACGACAGACTGAAATGCCAGGAGGCTGGGAAAAGGCACGAAATGCTGATCCTGTCGAAAGATGGAGGAAGGCAGAATTTGAAGAACAAGTATGGCTAAATATACTCAGATTATGTGCACCAGTGTGAAATCAGGACATTTGGGAATGGCATCAAACTAACCTTGCCATGATGCGGATTGTCTTCAACTTGCCAGTTAATATATATATATAAATCACTGAACAGCCGAGGCTGGAGGTGGGGATGTCGGCTGGCTCGGGAGCTCCATCGTATTTTCTTTAGTTCTAAGCATTTCTTACCCTGAAATACAGAATAATAAGTGACATTAGCAGGTCTTCTTGAGATTGTGCGAATAGAACCAGGCCCGGGCGGGCTGGCGGGCGGCTCCGACTCAGGAAACACCTCGGTCGAAAAATCAACGCCGCAGGGGAAATCAAATCAGTACATATTGTAGACGTTACCCGTAGGACGTATCCACGTTAGAAGAAAAGACAAATAAACATGATAGTTTTGTCAGACACACACACACGGAATATGACTGCTCGGAGCTAACTGTGGGACATGAACCAAACGAACTGAGACTGGTTTGATAACAGTTAATATGTTCATTTCTAAATATGACCCGACACGTTTGTACGTGTGGTCTCAAAATTCAGCATCATAATTAACATGACTAGCAATAACGAAAGTCCCCTCTTCTAGTAAAACAAAATACCTGACAGCCAGATGCTAGCCGGCTAACGTTAGCTAGCTTCCCATCGTCACAGCCGTCGCAGGTCTCCGCCGAGTGACGTGGCAGTCGCAGCCAAGGTTGCGTTTGTTTTCTCCTCGGTGCCGTCCGGAATAAAATGAAATAACCCGCCCACCGATACCCACCTCAAAGTGTGTTTTTATGGCTAGATTTAGGATGCTTATCAGTCCTCAATATACTTGCCTTAACGACACAAAATAATACATGTCTGATTAAAATAAATTTTATTTTGTGAAACATATTTGGTAGGCTTCTCAGTACTTACAGGTATTGCAGTAAGCCTATCTGTAATTATAGCTGTAATAGTTCTTTTGGCATAATGATTTGTTATCTTTATTTAAGTGGCATATTTAGTGTTCAGAAGGTCACTTAAAATTAAATTGTAAAGTATTGTCCATGCTGGACATTTACAAACACCAATAAGCACACTATACAAAAGACAAATATAGCTTTTCAAATATTGTCAAAATATCACAAAATTAAAATCATTTACTCTGGTGGTACACCAACATGCATATCTAAAAACATGTTAACACATGTGTTTTGACTTGAGAACCCCTCATCAGTGTGAGACAATAGAGCAATTCTGGAAGCCATCAAGCTGAAAAGCATCTTACCTTTTTAAAACAAAAAATAAATCATTTTGGCATGCCACCACAGTAAAGGCATTCTCGGATTTAAGAAAGGAAGAAAAGTGCCTTGTTTTTGTTTTGTTCTACAATTATTTGAATTCAGCAACCCAACCAATAACACCCTCTTTGAATTTATTCTCTAGGACTCTGGCCCTTAGGCATTTCTTCACAAACAATCCTTGCTGAAACGTTGATTGGGAGCCTCTTCCAAACACTCTGAGCCCCAGGACTCAACTTGGCATCTTTTTGTCTGTGCTATCACAGCGCAGGCTCTAACCTCTTAGTTGGGGAAGTCATTTTCTTCTGTTGAAAACCTAGAGAGAGAAGTGACCATATGTTACTTAAGACCATTTATGTTACAGCAGTGCATCATGGAGAGCATTAGGGAGAAAGCAGCCAGCAAACCTGGATCTGTGAGAGTTAGGCGATTCAGCTCTTCCTCCAGTTGCTCATCAGTAATACTGAAGCTGTTTTGAGGTACAGCGGGCAGAGAACTCAGCAGATCATTACCTGGGAGGCTTGGCTCCCTGGCAGGTGACAGAGGGTTTGATGGAACTTCAGGTAAACCTGAGATGGCATCCACCTTAGAGTCTTCCAACAAACATTTAAGTTCTTCTTCCAACTCATCTATGCTTTCATCTGGTAAAAAAATAAATAAATAGAAAAGCAGATATAATTTGAGGAATAATAGTAATTATGTAATATGTTACATGTAATAATTTGAAAAGACACAGTTTAATAATAATAACTTGGATTTATATAGCGCCTTTCATAAAACCCAAGGTCGCTTTACAGGAGAGGGGGCAGGGAAACAGGGAGGGACGGGCAAAACAAATAAAACAATGGGATAGCTGTTTTTACCAAAAACAATGGCGTACCTGAGTTGGGCACAACACCAGCTATGGTTTGGTTCACCTCATCTTGAGTATCACATAACTAGTTGTAGGATAGAAAACAGGCAAATGTGAGCATGATATTCAACAGTTAAAATAAAAGAAAGAACCTTAATCATTGACTTAAAAAGGAGCTACCTCCTGGATTTGATCCACAAGGCTCTCGGCACGTTCCACTGTTACATCCTTTAAAGAGAGTCGTAGGGCTGCCATTCCAGTCTGATATGCTTGCAAAACCTACAGAAATATTGAGCACAAACATACAGAAAACTACTGTTAAGCAGTGAAGCTAGAATCATGTAAAGTGTAATAACTCACCATAAATAAGGGGTTTTAGAACAACATTGCCGTGAAGGAGATTGTCAAACATTAATATTTATTCTGACTCTTACCAGCCTATCAGTCTGTGATTGTGCTATTCTGTCCAGGATTCCTCTAATAGTCTCCAACTGGGCAAACAAGCTGTCCACTCTCTTTTCTACCCTCTTGCGGCCTCTCAAACACCTTAGGGCCTGTGGGAAGGACAGTGAATATGACCATTGAATGTGTGGTAACAAGATTAGATGGTTACATCTAATAAATCGGTTCAGCAATTGACATTAGGATACCTGAGATTTCTTCCCTTCCTGAAGCAGCACCCTCGCCTCCTCTCTGCACCTGCAGATAACACAAGCTGGCATCAGCAGAAATCACAAGCAAGCACTGACTTTGTGAGCCAGGATGGACCTAGCATCAACTGAGTGATCCTATCAGCTTGTGAATGGTAATTAACTTGAATTCTTTGTAGCTGCATTTTTATCTTTATTTTTTCAAATCAGTGACTACCAACTCAAGTATGAAGTATGACCATCTCCATGCTTGATATAGCTTTTTCCAAGTGAGGGACACATTAACTTTGCTCAGATGGAATGCCTGGCTTACAACCCCCTACGAAATAGCAACAGAGTAATTTAAAATGTGACCAAGCATTAAAAATAATATACAAGCTCATATTTGAGATGATATACTTGTCTGCCTCAAGACTCAGTGCCCCCACACGTTCGTCAAGTAATTTTTCACTGTGCTGAAGCTGGTAGATCCCTATGTCCACATCACTGACTGGAGCGACACGATCCTGCCCCGGCTGAGAAAACTTGACCATCTGTGAAGAGTGAAGACAGGAAAAACATGTTATACTTTTAGTCAATGGAAAAAACTCTGATGAAAGTTCAACCATCAGTGGTTCTCAGGTTATCCTTTACCTTCTCGCCTTCATGCAATGTAACCGTCACTTGCTTCTCTCTCTGCAGTTGCAGGAGAGCCATACACAGGGTACTCTCATCAGCACAAACATGGGAGGACAGTGCACAGAGCTCTTGAAAGGACAGGAGAGAACGGCTGGCAAGTGCACTTCTCCGGTATGCATCAAGCAATTCCGCTGCCTTCTCCTGGTAGACACAAAAGATTACTTTTTTTTTTTTGTGGTGGCCCAAATAACCTTTGTTTATCTGCTTAAATAATTTGGTCTACAGACCTTCACTAGCTCGATGACAACAAAAGACTCTTGCAAAGGCACCCGGTTGCTTCCTAGAAGAGTGGAGAAGGTCCATTTCAAAGGCTTCACCAATAACAGGCCAACACCCCATGAGAGCCAGCCAGAGTCTACATTGGCAGCAAACTCTGACTCCCTTTGTATTTTCCCAGATCTGATAGAATGTAAACAGACACCGTAAGTAACTGTGCACGACTACACACGCACACACCGAGGCATGACATCAGAGTTATTTTAAATGTCAGCAGTAAAAGAGTGTGTACTGTACCTGGCCATGCATTGAATAACAGTACTCAAGCCCAGCGGCAAAGTTCCTTTTCTCCGAAAAATCTTGTTCAAGTCTTGCAGATGGAGACACACGGTACCGCGAACCCTGCAGCTCTGCACAATGAGCGACGTCCAGAAATCCATCTTACTGTCCCAGTCTGTCGTGTTGACATCTCGGTTTTCCTTGAAGTCGGAAAATAGGAAACTCATCCGTTCGTCGTCCTCCCACTCAGGTGGCAAACTCATTTGATTCGGATTAGACATTTATTTTTTAACGCTAGCTCACTGTGTCTAATGCCGAGCCCCAGCTAACTTCGACGATAACTACCTAGCGACAATCTCCATCAGAGCAATCTCGACAGAATTTAATAAAATATATATATAACTATCGACTCTTTATAAAAGACCACAGCAAACGCTCACTTGACATTACTTTCTATCCAGCAAACACACACTTCGCCGTGGATGTTTCGCTAGCTAACATTAGCAAACATATCAACAACAACACTGGTCGCGCACGTTTTTAAACCCGGAACAACGCGAGTAGTCGGAGTTTACTTCCTGACGTGCAAATACGTAAGCCCCGCCCACGCATGCAGTCATGAACAACAAAGCATGCGATTTTGGAATACAGACATCATTTGCGCTATTTATGCGCATCGTGTGATTTGATCGAGTCAAACATGCCCGGTGCTACAATTATCCGTCCATTTGTGAATAAGCAAACTTGAAGGAAACCTAAAAATCAGGAGCATTGTTGATTTATTTTTGCTGAACCACATTTAATGCTGTCATTGAATATAAACAACTATTAATGTGAATACAGCCTAGTACAGGATCTGCCAAGGTGAATATGCATACAGCTGCAGTGCAGATATAGGCCTACATTGCAACAGTTTAAATATTGTGTTACATAACATAGCCTATATTTTATATTGGTCGCAGGACATCATACAGCATCATCCAAATTTAAAGTAGCAATCTAGAAGATCTCTGAAGATTTTCATTTAAATAAATGTCTGTTAAGTCACTATATATTGCTGAATAAGGTAACACAATGGTGATTGAGCCGATGGCCCACTGATGAAAGCCCTTGCATTTGCAGTATTATGAGTATTAAGAATCGGGTGTCTGTGGTGACTTCCCCGCCATGCATTCAAATTAGTGTTAGTGACGCATTTTCCCTTTAAAGTGAGGTCCAATTACACACATGCAATTACCGCTTTTCGCCACAGGTGCCGCCAAAGACAACGAAACGGAGATCTTCGAGATTGCCACTTTAAATGTAAAGTAAAATTAATGTGGTCAGAATTCCCAGTTTGACAAATTTGTATTGCAGTCTGAAAGAAACTTGAGCGTGGCTACAGGATATATGCTTGTAGTCTATTTGTTATTGATCCATGGTTTTGAAGATCAGTCCCTACTAATGTAAAATACACAGGGAAGAAACAGGATTCATGCAAGTTCAGATGTGACTAAAACAGCTCAAACTTCACAGTCCTTTCCAATTGAACATTGGCTCATATTCACATACAGAAACATTGGTGCCTTATAAATAACGATGAACATATGAAGGACATTATGTTTTACAAAGATCAGTATTGCTTGTTTTATATTGAGTTTAATGTTGTAAAGTGGCATGCAGATTGCTACATGGATAACCTATAAAATCTCCATAATATTTCACTCAATGGTCATATCATATCCATTCAATGTGAACAGTTAAGTTGGTGCACATGCACACCATTTGTATAGTTATATACAGTATACCGCATAATAGTCTCGAAAACAATTGGCAAAGACACATGGTTGTTGAAATAGAAGCAGTGATGTTGCACAGTGATATGATACGTATTTAGGCATGTTATTGATGCCGGATATGATCCTATCATTCATTTTCAAATGTTATGGAGTATTGCATAAGAATAGAAAACTAATCAGAATTTAATTAGTCATCCCACTTAAAACATCTGGTGAGACAGCAGACTTTTAGTCAAATGGCTTATAGGTTGCAGTCTTTTCCTTATATGGCACATGTTGATTAATGCTATAGCAGCACCTTCCTCGCCTTTTACTGTAAGATGTTTACTTGGCACTAAGGTCTACCACCAGGTGCTGGTAGGCCAGGGTGTTGCCTTTGAAGCTGGCAGCCAGCAGAATGTCCTTGTTGTCCACAGATACCAAGCTGAAGGCCCGTGGTGCTCTCATGTTGAGTTCCTGGAAAGGCTGAAAGCGCTGAGTGAGGTCGTCCCACAGGTATACCCTGGAGAAGGAGAAATCACTCCCGAGGAGGAGGTACTGGCGGAGGCCCACCGTGAAGGGATACACAGCCATTGAGCCACGTGAGGGAAGGGTCTGGATCTCCACGAAGCGTTGACCTTCCCAGCGGAGGATCTTGGAGTCACCAATGAAGCGAGTGAGGCAGAGGTAAAGAACTTTCCGCACCCAGAAGTGCTTGACCATCTGTACATCGGCTAATTCTGTGATTTGGGAATGGAATGCAAACTGCCTCTGGCTTCTGTTCCATTGGTAAACCACTGGCGGCTGAGAGGCACTGGAAAGGATAATGTGCGGTTTACCCCCAACATCAAGGAACTCCACATGGGTATCCCGATGCCAGGGATGGAGGGACTGGTGAGAGTAGAAGCCATTGCTGTTCCATCGATAAATGCTGGTGGAGCCTGCTTTTGAACTGTCTGCTACTACGAAGTACCACTCCTCATCCAACTGGAAGGTCTCCACAAAGTTGGGCTTTCTGACCCGGGTGGTATCAATATCTTGAATCTTTACAAAACGCTGCGGGTCCTCTTCCCACCTGTAATAATAACAACAATAAGGATTCATTTACTAGTTTGATTTATTTCTAATGCTTTTTGGATTATTAAGGTCTTCTTTTTAAAACTGCAGTTGAGAAATTCAGTGGCGGTATTCAAGAGTTGCAAATGTCTCACTTGTAGATGTGAGATCCTCCAAAAAGTTGAGCCACGACCATGTAAAGAGTGTTGTTTATTACCACCGGTTTGCAGTACACGGCTGAGCGAGCTGAACAGATAACAGATAAACATAAAGAATTTAAGAACATTAAATTTCTTTTTTTTGTACATTTTATGGTATAACACTTTACGCAAAGCCAGCAACTTACAAGTTATGTTATGGAACCTCCTGAAGATCATCTCCACGTGATCCCATACATACAGAGTGCAGAAGCCTGAATCAGGCTGGGCAAAGGCTACAAACTGGTCTCCATTAAATTCATAGGACTCCACTGACACAGAGTGGAAAGGGAAGGTTTCGTAAACAGCAAAATCTACGGGAAGAGGAAAAAAAAAGGATTATCAGCCAAGAGATTATGCCATCGCATCACCTTTGGCATCGCTTGGAATATAATTAAGGGCAGACCTGCACTGATGCAATTGAAATCTCTTGGGGTGAGATCATGGATTCTGCGGCCTTGGAATTCAAATGGGCTGGCACAGTAGATAGCTGGCACAGACGTGTTGGTCTTCTCCATCCAGTCTACCAGCCACTTGATTTTACAGTCGCAGCGAAAAGAGTTACCCCGCAGGTCTCTAAGTAACAAAAAAAAAATAGAATGTAATGTAAAAAAAAGAGCAGTTGTTAAAGAGAGCTGTTAAAGAGTAGTTGTGTTAGTTAAAGATGTAATCTGTACATTTTTCATGTTTAAAAATCCTATGTTTGTCTCTGTCACTCATATCAATCATCCTCACACTGATGATTCAACATATGATTCTGATGAATTACTCTGCTGATCCCTGTTATACTGAATAGAAATTCCTTTGGCGACATTTCGCAGATGTGACGTGTTTCGCATAAATGCACATTGAGAGTATGTAGACAAGTGAGACACAGTGGCTGACCCTTAACCCTAACCCTAACCCTAACCCTAACCCTATCTTCATAAACTGAACCTGCAGTTATTCCAAAGATAAACAAGGAAGGAAAACGTTTTATAAAAGAGCGACCGGCGCGGGACAGACACGGTGATTGCGGACTGAACTCTGGGAATTGTCATTCACTCGATGGCTATGGAAAGTTACGGATAATCACTTTAAGGTCACAAGCACTAAAAAGCTAACTCGCCAATTCTCTGTCTAGCAGTCCACATTTATTCCAATATTCTTTGTGTGTTTGTAAGTAAATAAAACCAGGAAGGCAAAAGAAGAAGTGCACCAGCATAGTATGAGTCAGATTCTATCTAGACAGGACAAAGACAGTTTTGTAGTCCACTAAACAATCCTGACATTCCAGCAAACCACTGTTTTGTAGTGACAGGTCATACAGGCAAACCTCCACGCACATCGAGACAACCAGGGCTGTTTTCAATGTGTGCACACTCACAAATCCGTTAGGATGTCAAGATGTTTGAAGAGATCTCTTGGCAGTAGCTGCAAGTTGTTATTTGACAGAGACCTGTAAAACCCCATAGGAACAAATCGTTAAAAACCTTTTATATTGATATAGTACGTCATCACTACAAAAAGTGTGTGTCTCTGATCTTTCCATTTTCGCTTTTTTAATAATCAACAGCTAACATCGCCTTCCATGTTTTGAAAATATTTTACATACCAGGGGCCATTGTAATTGGTAATTGTAAAATGGCAATTTATTTTATGGCTTTTTTTGCTTCATTAGACTAAACAGTGGTACAGTGACAGTAATGATGGGAGAGAGGTCTGGTGACAAAGATCATGAGCCAGATTTGAGTCCATGTTGTAACAGATCCATGCTATGTGCTGTCACCTGTGGAGCATTACAATACCTCTTAGGTCCAGAAGAGTTGCCCTTTTAGAGATACAAAGTTTCTAGGATACTGATAGAATGTCAGTTGAAAAGCATTCATTTATTAGCTAAAACAAAAACAAATACTCACAAATGAGTCAGGGATTTGAGTCCTCTGAAGGTATACTTTGAGAGAGCCTGGATGTCATTATTCTCTATGAACCTGAGAGACAGATTCAACTTTCAGAGAACAAATGTCATACTTCATACATTGGTAAAATCAAGAAATTAACCATGACAATCAGTATTATATATTATACATAATCTACAAATACACCGTATTACGGAATGTCATCCTTGTTTGGAACAGAATTGGTCTTATCAATCCTAAACACATTAGGAACAGAATTGTTTGTAAACAGCATCTGTACAGGTCACTTCTACCGGTGATTATTGAATAAACCTGACAAATTTGCAGGACAAAGGTATAATCTTAAATTGAGGATTAGCCATGAGCTGTGATCACATGTTTAGGTGGGAATGTAGCTATTCATCATAGTGATGTTTGGTATGTTTTCTTTTTATTCTGTTATCTCCCAAATGGCAAATTAAATTGATAAATTGATTCAGTGATTGCATTAACATGGGAAACATCACATAATTGGTTTGGTAGGCCAAAAGCAGTTCATTTAGTCAACAAAATAATTTGTATTTATAAGACCTTATGTCATGGCGGTGAAATCATCAGTGAATCATCATAAAAATGTGATGTCAGTGTATTAATGTTCCAAATGTTATCCATTTGTCAGCATCATTCGATCCCACTCTGCCTTTGTGTTGTCTGTGGATGGAGGAGGGCACGCAGCATGTGCTCAGCCAGCAGACTCTCCGGAGGAGGTTGGCTATGAAAATATGACTTTATTAGCATTCACAGCGGGTCGCTAAGGTACTAGCTGGTGATGCAGAGCCCTGGAGCTGGGCTGCAGCCAGAGCCACACAATCACTTTATGGAGCCTGATGCACAGCCTTCGTAGAAAGCTGCAAACTCAAAGCCATCAGCAAACCAATATTTTATAAAGCCCATCAATTCACAGAATGGCATATTCAGCTCTATTAGACTACACAAAGGTACAATGCTGTCTGTAGGGCTGGGTGGAGGGAATCTATTTAATTTTACTCTTGGCAGTCTCTGCTATACTGCAGATCCCACCCCTGAACTGTTTAAGTCCTTCCTCAAAGAAGATGCCAATATCTTATTTTCAGGGTTGGGGTATGCCAGAAAGCCACTAAAAATACAGTAGGATTTTTCTATTTTCTATTACTTCAACGTTTTAAAGTTGTGTTTTAATGGCTGAATTCAGAAGAATTTCAGTCAAATCATCTCGCTGCCTATCGTAGCCCACATGTATTGGCATAAAGTGAGATACTTACAGGTACTGCAGGTGAGACAGACCTGCGAAGGCGTCATCAGCAACCAGAGTGAATGTGTTGGAGTTCAGCAGACTGCAAAAATACAGCAACAACAGTTGAATCAGATACTAATTACTGCTTGAGCGAAACATCTAGAAACATCAAAACAATGTCATTATTTGAATAAAATATTTCTGACCGACACTGGAAAAACCAAAGTATCCTTGGAAAAGCTCAGTTTTAAATAACTGGTTTTGTAACAATACCTTATTGCCTCAATTTGAGAAATCTTGTACAATACGTAAGAATAACATTATAATACAATAACACAAAATGAACGCAGTTCAAAACAACAAACTATAAACACATCAGGCTTTCACATTTGCCCACACACACATGCGTACACACAAATTGTACACACACACACTTGATCGTGTTTGAGGAGACAAACGGCCCTTTGTCTGTTGGAGCTGGACTGAAGGGAGTCAGTCATTGGCAATGACACTGATACAGAGCCACTTTACTCTTATTACTGCTATGTCACCACTGTTTTCAATACCCATTCATTTCTAGTGGCTGTAGTGCTTTCATTGTCATTGTCAAACAAAAGATGTCTGCATGTATCGTAATATCACCTATGTGACAAAATACCAGTGACATACTGTGGTGTGATTATATTTACAAAAGGGACAACAAAGAACTTGACTGACGATGTAGAGAACATACAGTAAATTGTAAACAGTTCTGTTAGAGAGAGAAAGACAACAATGATGTGTAGTCTATGCTAAAGCTATGGACCGTAAAATATGGAAGTAAAGCGTTCACAGCGTTTTAAACCTCCAACGAGACAGGAAGGCGCGTCGGGAGGCCGTTCTAGGTCTGAACACTCACAGGAACTGCAGCAGGTGTAGGTGGGAGAACGCTCCTTCTGGGATCGTAGTGAAGGCCGCATTCACCATCGTCCTGATCAAACAACACAGTTGACATTAGTTATCATCAGACACGTATTCTCGATATCAGGACGCAGATGACGCAAAGCGGTTTCAGAGCCCGCAAGTACGATTTCATCAGTGGCTCACGGCTGTAAACAAAGCGGTTTATTCTCTTGCCCTGTTTTCATCCATGCTATTTTGATGAGAAACACAAGGACATGATAGCAAACATGAGATGGGCCTACACTGGAGGACCTGGGGCGGATTCAATTAATTAACCTAACTTTAACCGCTCATTGCGCTTCCCCACAAAAGCTGCCTTTACTCGGAGTACCGCTGTCTCTTTGCAGGTAGAATTTTCAAGGTGGGGTGATCTTTTTCAAAACTAGGACAAACCGCTTCCTCATTCACTTGGTCACATCTTCTCTATTGTGAAATGAGGCCACCTCCACCTGCCTGTGCTCTTGAATTCCCATGACTGTTAAAAAACGCAAGCAAACAATATTCAACCCAGGGCCAGAATGATAATCGATGGGGTCAATAGCGAAGAAAGGCACGCGCTCCGTAACTCTCTCTGCAAATTATAACCTAGC
>OMKK01018919.1:5125-27514 GCA_900302305.1 Polymixia japonica
CAAAACACCCCCTCACACACACACACACACACACACACACACACGCGCATGGCCACGTTCCTGTGAGAGGATTGGAGATGGTTCCCCTAGCTCAGCAAAACTGGGCCGGATTATACAGAGAGAGAGAGAGAGAGAGAGACACAGAGAGAGACACAGAGAGAGAGAGAGATTATGGATTATTATTGTTATTACTTATGGATTGATTGATTATTTATATTATTGTTGTTAGTCTTGTTATTGTCACTGTTATTTGTGTCATTTGCTTTGGCAATATGTACTAATGTATTTGCATGCCAATAAAGCCCATTTGATAGATTGAGAGACAGAAAGAGAGAGAGAGAGAGAGAGAGAGAGAGAGAGAGAGAGAGAGAGAGAGAGAGAGAAGCTGTACTGAAAAGTAGTCATGGATAAATCCAGAGCTTACAGTATGTGTGCTAGCTCTGTAATTGTAAATATTTTCTGACAGTTGAGAATATCACTAATATGTCAGGCTTGGCTGCTGTCAATCATACTTACTGGTTGCAGCAAATGCATGTCACCTTGAAGCACTAATCTAGGTACCTTACGATTCATCACATTTTCCAGTATACTTACTGGCACACTGGCATATTCAGTTCATTGAAGTTGTAGCATACATACCGGTTTACTACATGCCTGTCTGATGACTGTTTTGAATTTCAATATGTTTATTTTTACCTCTTGCACTCTTCAGAGGGAGCAATAATATTTGAATTTCTGAATTCCATCTCAACCTAATTAGGTACCTTTAGAACAATGTTTTTAATTTGCGTCTTTGAAATTTTTCTTAGTGGGAGTTTCACTGATAACGAAGATGAATTTGAGCAAATGGCGGTCAGCCTGCAGATATACAGGACCATGCAGTTCGGACGGCAGCAAGTGTACTACCTTCAACGGCTGTTGAGACGCCAAATAACAGACCCTGTATCACTGACGTTACAAGAAAACAATCAAAGCAGCATTGACAATTTCTGCAAACAACATAGAGTTGTTAGGAAAAATACATAATGAAACAAATGAATAACAATGATGACAACGATGTCAATCTCCCACCAGTACTTCAATGGTGAGCATGTATGTCTTTTGTTTTGTCTTTTGTTTTGCTGTTATATTGTGAATCCAGTCTGTATTGCCTCCACAGATAGTTCTGGTCTTGGAAAGTTGCTTTGACTTTGGCTGAAAAGAGAGCCAGGTGGTAAGTACAGTCTCAGACAATCCTCAAGCAAGCAGATAATGATGAATTCATTCTTCCTCCTGTCTGTTCTCTATTAAATGAGAGATGTATGGGGCCCAAACCATATTGAGTGTTCTGGCAATGAACCAGTAGCCCAAGGGTTTCTGGAAGGCTAAGGCTTGGCCCTCCAGGCTTAAGAGGCTGTCAGTTTCCTTTCCAATCTTAGCCCTCAATTACGGAATCAAAGGCGAGAGGAAGACCAAATCCCATACTGTGCCTTGTCCTCATCTCGACAGGCTATCTTCCTCTGCTTGCTCTTTCGTTCGCTAACTCTTAGCGCACGAGGAGCGGAGCTCTTGGGAACCTTTGCGAGTGAGTTTCTGGTCGCGCTCCAAAGAAGCTTCAAAGTTCATTGCTCTTTCTTGGCAGCAGTGTCAATGGGGGGACGTTCCAGATATCTCCTTACCTCTTTTCCCACACCCTCCCTCAAAACGTCGCTTCCTCCTAAGCTGCTCCCATGTGAACATGTGCAGACGATATACGTCAATGTCTCTTTCATCCCGACTCCCTGCCTGTCCTACGAAGAAATGTACTCTTTATCTTATTTACTGAACAATTTCAAGGCTTAGCTTAAAGTAGAGAGAGGCTTATCCCAAAAGAGAAGATACTGCAATGACAGCTAGAATACTAATGTGACTGACATCACTTGACTGGTTTATATGACATATACACCGGCTGCCAAAATAGCCTTTTTTTTTTCTTTTCTTGGGTACAGCGCAGATAGAAGATGGATATTCTCTAGGTGATTTCTGCTTTGGATGGGGATAAGGTGTAAATGCGCTTCAAACCCCTTGAGAAAAGATTTATTTAAAACCTGGCTCGGTAAAAGCGATGCAGTGTGGTGTATGGCAAACCAAACTTTTAGTGTCAAAGGAAATTGAGCGCATGCTTGGAAGCGTGCGTATGCAAAGTCAAGCTCTATTACTTACTGGCGTCAACCAAAGTTTTCTTTAAATGTCAGGAATACCTTTGTGAAAGAAAACTCAATTCCGGCAACATGACAGCGCCTTGTACGTGATTGTACTTTCTATTTTAAGTTTTTTGCTCTGAACTCTGAGTTGTGCTGACAAAACACAAAAACTAAGGCGCCCCTGCGCAGTGTGTTTTATAGATAAGGCTGAAATAGATACTACAAATATCGCAAGAGGGACAGAAAATGGTGACAAGAAACACCAAACCAAAAATAAACTATTTTCTAAATATATAAATAAATAACTATTTTCTTTTGGTGGTGTTGTAATTGTTGCTTTGCCCAAGCACCATTTATTTAGCAAACCTTTTGTTTAGGGAGCAAGCGACAGCTGAGGCTCCACTGAGATAATTAGAGCAGTTGTCTCGAAAGGCACCGGTGCATAAATTCAGTAGATAACTTCTATTCGAAAACTCCTTGAATGTCATGTTGACGGTATTGTCTGACAAACTGGCGACACGATTATCCCGCCGCTTGTTCTCAACTACTTATCTTATTCCAGCAAAGCACTACAAAGCTTTCTCTTTTCTAATGCGAGGCTCAGTGAGCTTATAAATGTATAACGGAGGCCACACATATAGTATAAACTGACTAGCTTGAGCCAAAAGGCATTTGCAAAATCCCTTAAGTCTACATCGCAGGAGATACGAGATTGTGTTTCTCCCCTGTCCCCTTTTCTCTGTCTAATACCTAATACCTGAATCATTTGAATCATTTATAATGCCTTATATTTCAGATCTACTGTGTCCCTTTGTCGCAGTAAGATCTGAGGTCAAGGCCTTCTGGCAGTTTCTAAATCAGTGGCTCTGCAGTCATCTCTCTGGAACCGTCTCCCCTTAAACATTAAACGTCAGTTGCAGGTTTTAAAAAAAACGTACTTTTATCGGACGCGTTTTATGTGGTAATGTGTGTCTGCTTTTGTATTCTGTGCTTCTGTTTTTTGTTTTCAAATCTGTTTTTACTTACTTTTTATCTGTTTTAATTTAATTTCACCTTGTAACATTCATTTGTAATGGTGCTTTATACGTAATGTTTACTTGCTTTCTTACTACCACCATGAGTGTTCACCTCACAACTGGGCTTCATAAGTCACCGTGTTCAACAAGTTCACTTCCATCGAGGACCACAATGGAAATAAGTATTTTTAATTAGAAGAATATTGAAGTACTTTTATCATGTTCGCTTATCCCAAATAAATGAAATTCAAAAATTCCATTCAAAGTTGGTGGAAGGCAATGAATAGATGAATAATCATCTCTGACTTTCATTCCTCTTGGCAACAACTGTGCACTCACTGGCTTCTCTTCTTTTGCAATCCGTCTACTGGGAAAAACTACTACTTGAGTGAGAAGAATTGATATCTAAGTTGCTTTCCCTCACCCGCACCATATGTGATATAACCAACTCGGGGCGATGGACCTCTTTTAAGTAATCCCATAGCCTACAGAGTTCAACTGCCGCTGTCGCAAAAACAAGTCCACATACCAAAACTTCAAACGTTTCAGTTGAAATAAGATGGAATCAGTGGGGAATACGTGGATTTAGCGCCGAGCCGATCCATTCTGGTGAAGAAAGCGCGCCTTAATTCCAGAGGACAGCGGGCTGGCCCCTCCCGATAAGACACAGCGACAAACTATAGCACTCGCCTTAACCAGCTGTTAAAGGGTTCTAATGCTGCTGATGATGCTGTCGAGTTACCTTCGCAAAAACCCTCTCCAGGCGAAGGAGGATACGAACAGAACCGAACTGATTGTGGCTCGGAAAAGATAGAATAGGGAACATCGCGGCGAGTGACAAGGTTATCTGTCCCGAGGAAGCCTTGATGGAAGAGTCTGCGAAGGTGACTCGGGGGAGCTCAGCACTACGCGAAGCATCTTTCTCCTTGTCTCTCTCTCTCTCTCTCTCTCTCTCTCTCTCTCTCTCTCTCTCACACGCACAATGTCAGCCGTCCAAGACTTTATTAAGACAATATTGCCTTTATGTTATTGCCGTGATTATTACCAGTCCCATTAACACTATCTCTTCCATGTAGAACGTGTCACCGTGGAGGACTCGAGTCCGCGTCAGAACATCTCTACCACAAAGGAGGGAAATATTGTTTGTTTATCCTACAGAGACCTATCTGAAGTCAAGTCAAGTTTATTTATATAGCCCTTAATCACATTACGGTCTCAAAGGGCTTCACAAGCCCATTAGGCAGCGTTTGCGATATGGGAGGGCGAGAACGACTTGATCACATAAGGGCTACCGGCTGCACACCCAAACACACGTATCTTCCACACACTGAACACGGGAAATAATCGACTTAAATCACTCTAATTGGCTGTCCCACCTCCGTCAAACACCTTCGCACACGCTTTCTATCTTATTAACGACTTGGATGGGCCTTCCGGTTTCTAGGTCCGGGATCTGCACCCCTCAGGTATCCCGGGCTGTTTCCGTGACCCGACTGGCCATGGCTGGGGCCCAGCTCGACACCCTGCGGGATCCCATAACGTCCCCTTCTCCCGTCGTGCTGCATTACCGGCATCGTTCTTTCCAGGCCTTTCTGGCCCTCATTACCCAACGGATTCAAGAATTCCAAGAGACAATTGCCCTTTCTTTATCAGCTGTACAGTAAGTACAGCACAGACACTGTACGGTCTTGGTACAGAAAAAAGAAAAGAAAAAAAGATTGCGTTGTCTTAAATAGCATCAACCGGCTAAACTGATGTGGGGGCACCCGGTGACACGGCATATTAAGTGGTATAATCTGAGACGCGGGACAGAGAGCTCCATCTATCTAATCACTCGGCTATATTTAAACCTGTCTGATGAAGAGTCTGGCTTTGCTGTTCAACGCCCTGGGGCATTCTTCTTCCTGTGAGGGGAGAGAAGTACTCCGCTTTATCTTGTCTTGTTGGCGATGGCTCTCTATATAGGCGTCGACATTTCTCATAGGCTTCCTCGTATATTTAAACGTAATATATGGGCAAACGTGAATGTATTTGCCGTGTGACAAGCACTCCGTTGCATATTCCAATTGACTCCAGCTCTAATAAATATTACAAAATAGTCACCAGTGTTGGATGTTCATCTTCAGACATAAGAATTCTCTCCATTGTAGTAAATGAATAGCATGACTGGAACATGTGGTACTACATAATAAAACCTACAATAATACTAAAACCAAGTCTAAAATTCTAAAATGAACATCTGCTGAGCATAAACAAAGGTACATTTTCACATTGTGGAGGGGCAGAGCCACATGAAATAGCAAAGTATACTATATACTGTATACTGTACTATACTATATACTCTATACTGTAAGTGTAGTAGTGATATCACTGATAGCAATACTTACATATTATCAGGCAGATAGGTGTGAAAGGCAAATGTTCTGCACATACTGAGAGATGGAGCACGGTGAGTATGGGGGCAGTACAGTAGTTCTTGTTTTTGTTCTGATTGTCGTTGTTGGCAGTTGATTATAAGAGCAGAAACACTATTGTGTTTTTGTTTATACTTGAAAACACATCAGCTGTGATTAAACTAGAGCGAGGTTGTGGTCTCGTCAGACTTCAAACTGCATTTGCCACACTGAGTGGTTATAACCCTCCTTCCTGTTTGAGATCTGTTATTGTTGAATGATAATATAAGAGATATTATAATGGATCCTGCTGTATATCTGTTTATGCCAATTTCATACAACATGTATGCAATAAGTACCTTTTTCTATTTGTGCTACTATTTTGTTTTGGCCAGACCTTTCTTTTTAGATAGACGTTTCGATTCGCTGGTCCCATTGGCGGCAGGTAAGCACAAAAGGTAATTTCAGACACTGCAACACAGAAACGTTATTGTCATAGACCATAAGTATTGATTGGAAGATTAGTCAAACAGGATAATACTCTCATCCTTCTAGCCTACGAGCACTCTATTACCCAGGGATAGAAATAGGCCGTAAAGTATTGTATTAAACTAACTCAGATGCAAAATTGGCTGTTAAATGTAGCTGCATAGTAGTGGTGCAGTATATATTTATATGAAATGTACGTGCATGTAACATCCTGCATTCGGAGTTGGTTTCAAATACGAAACGTTTCTGCACTGTGAAGCATAGTGCTAATTAGTTGAGACCAAATGGTTTTTGCTGGCTATACTTTTTTAATCACTGACAACTAATCAGTGGTTACTTTAATTTAATTGGTGAAAACTGTCAGCCTGCTGCAAGAAACTGTGTTTAGGTATACATGGCTAATGGAAGCTTACAAAGTGAGTTGTAATTGGAGAGGACAGTTGTAGATACTTAGAGCTGGTCTCAACAGACTTTAAAATTGGCTGAATTAAAATCAGTACTGGCAATGATTTTCAAACTTGCTAATTAAACTAGGACTCATACAGATATCTAATATATGGCCATATATGCACTCATATCTGTTGGAGTCCTATATAATATGGAAACATGTATGTGTATATATGTAATGAACAGGTGACAATGCTGAATTGTTTTTCGTAAAGGTTGAATATTATTTATATTTATTTTCTTTTAGAATTAAATGTTATTTAAGTATGTAACATATTACTGTATGTGCCACAGGTAATGATAAATAAATCCTGTACCTAAATGGAACATTATTAGATACATTATTAGACAGTACTGCTTCTATTAAAGATAAATGTATAATGCATGTGAGTATATAAGTCCACGTATGTGGATGAATGGCAGAAATACATGTCACATGTATATAACATGTCATACATATACTCTCATATATGTTTATATATTGTCACTTACTGGATATATCAATTACATCAGATATTAAAGCTATGCGCAGTACATTTTCAACCCAAAGTCTAGGAACGCTAGTGAATCACAGTAGTATACACAGAAGATGTCATGGCAAATAACTGCTGGTAGTGCTTATTTCCTTTCAATTGCAGACAATGTTGAAGACCCCCACACAATTGTTCAGTTGGCAGTGAAGGGATTACTGTTGTCTTTCCCTGAAAACCAATGATTTGCTTGAAAGACTGTTTGAAAACTGCAAAACGTTCAGGCAATTGAAATTGACAAGGGACCCCCGAACATGCATGAAAGCATTTTATCCGCAAGCCGCTTTAACGTACAAATATCGAAAGGACGAGTTTGCAAATGACACCTTGTAAAGCTTTTCACCTGGTTGCTAAAGTAACCAAAGCGACATGAAAAGCTTGAGAGGCGAACAACAGTGTCTCCTCCGACTCCTCTCATAATACATCCCTTGTGTTAAAAGAGCATAATATCAGAGGGGGCAACTAGACACCAGCACGGGTAGAGTATCCGCACACTTTGACTGCTACACACTACTGCTATCTCACGCTCCCTTTGATTTATTTTCCTGCATCATGTCTATCTTGATTTATTTCATTCCCCTTACTTTTCCTGCTTTTGCTGTTTCTGTTTGTTTGGTTTTTTTTCTATAACATTTTCCTCCTTGTTGAGTTTTGTTTTGATTTAGTTTCTGGTATCCATTTCAGGTGTGTTCTTCCTTGTGTGTGTGTGTGTGTGTGTGTGTGTGTGTGTGTGAAACCGTGACATTTCCTCTTCTTTCAGAGTTATAGCCTTTTATACGTGGAATTAACTAAACTAAACAGCAGCAAAACAGTAAAAAGCATTTACATTTTGGCTAGCCAGGTTCTCTTTCAGACAACGCAACCTTGATGTGCATTAAACGGACCACCCCTGCTCTTCTGGAGATTAATTGAGAATCATAAAACACTGTTTCTGTGAGCATCGTTTTATTTGAGAGAGAAATAATGTGGTATTGTGAGCTGATTTGTCTGCCGTCGCAATTCCTTCCAGATTTATTTTCATGAGCCACGGTTTGGGTGGGTCTATTAACTCTCCCCCACCACCACTAACAACACACACACACACACACACACAATAGTTGTTTTTCCCATCTTCCTCATCGCTCCCAAATGCAATGTCCCCCCTCCCTGCGCCGGCTCTATCATTGCCCTTTTAACGAGGTGATATTCAGACGCATGGGAGCAGATGTTGCAAAGAAAACACACTGTGACGTGATTGTGATCGATGCGCGCCTCCCCGCCGCATCCACTGCATAATTTGGCGGATGGCATCAGGATAACAACCTGCATTATGTGGAGACAGCTGTCGCCATGGCGCCCGGGCAACCGACGTATTGGCTCCTGCCTTATTTCAGGCGGAGGTGGGACAGCCAATTAGAGTGATTTACGGCTTTCCAGTGCCGCGACCACCTTGAAGCCCGTGTCTCGGCCCTGCTAAAAACAAATACAGGGCTACCTGCGCGGTAAATGGAAGGAGACACCGCAGACAACAAGAGCGTTGTTTAGGGTATGAGCTCGGAAGTGCAGACCGGGAAGCTTTTAAAAGTTGACGTGCGCTTGTCTCCTCAAGTGACGTTAATACATTCGTATAGTTCGTGGTTGTGTTGGCGGCGTTGCTTTCTGAAAGGCAGCGCAGGCTTGAACAACGAGACATGTCCATAGGTGTAGTCAAACAATATGTCGTCCTACATCTGCCTTATCGGGGGGGAATATGCAAAGCGTCGTTTTGAATTGCAGCTGCAGGATCATAATAATAATAATGATGTGATATATCAATCACCATAGGAGATTTACCTGATGAGGATGTTCATACATGTTCATATACATGTAGTCTGTAGGTTCAGGTTGTGAGGTATTATTACATTGTGTTTTAGCTCCACCTGAGTTCTTTAAAGAGGAAACTGAGCCACCAGGAAGCAAATAACAGTTATTAAGTTAACTCCATTTCCTTTCTAAATTCATGTAAAAACACATTACCATATTACAAAGGTTTTGAAGTTTAGGTGATGGTGCAATGTTGGAGTGATGTTGGAAAAAGACATTGATGGAGGATTTAAAAAAAAATGTCATTAGTAATGATGATAGTGCATAGTGACCATAAACATAACATAAAAATGGAACTGTTCATGATGGAGGTGAGTCCGAAGCAGTAAGTTTGAAAATGTCTGCATTTTACCCAGGGAAGGGTGAAGAAAAAACTGGGAAATGACAGGTCTGTCAGCACAAGAAAAGGACTTTTGATTGACTTTGCCACTAGTCATCAAGGAGAGAGCTTTGAAGCTTAAAACAATGATGGCATGTACTGTAGTGTAGCCATTATTCTACTTTAGCTCCTTGGCAAGGGGTTGGAGGTCACCTGCCACTGAATTCTGAAGGTATAGGGAAAATACACAAGTTTCTCTAAAAAATAGCCAAGATATAATCGTTTATCATCAAAATCAGAAGAGTCCATGGTGTTGTACCTTTGTTTTTACAGATCATATCATTTATTGCGTGGTCATGTTATTTATTGCTTTGTTTGGGTGGCTTCAACGTGGACACACTATTTCCGTTGCAATTGTTTCTACCTCCATTACATATTAAGAAAACCAAGTAGCCTGAGAGGATAGACACAGCTTAAGAATGTTTAGATACTATCCTGCTTGATCTGCAAATGGCTTTAGTGCAGTTTGAATCCAGTTTAAAACTTGATTTTCTTTCTCTGAGTTGTTTGCGCTTCATCCTGCGGAGGGCAGTGATATGATGAGATGAGCGTAGTCTGCAGTGAATTTAAAAGAAGAAGACTTATTTGCCTTTTAGAGTAAAATGGCACTTTTGGGTTGCAATTACAGTTGATTGGAGTCAAAACTTGACTCTGGAACATCTGAAACTGAGAAATCCACATGGGTACATGCTGAGGAAACAACTTCTGATGCTGATAGACTCCTTTAAAGGTACTAGTTTTATGCTTCTAACAGATAATAATACCATTTCTGATGATTGCATAGCGTAATGGCCATGGGAGAATGAAGAAATCACGGTTCAGATCAGTTTCCTAGAAGCCTTGTATTCACTATGCAATTTTGTCTGCCTCCGGATTTCTCGGGAAATGCTTTACGGCATAAGTATGGCCATTTTACTTTACCTCGGTTGTGTTCAGAATCACATACTAACGCACTAACGTACTGCATACTCAATATATACTGCATACTGCGTACTAAATGATTGATTTAGTATGCCATTACCAGCAGGCTGTTCACACTTAAGTATACTCAAGCAAGATAGTCATGTGTATCGATCACAACATTACCGGTCTGAGCTACCGTTGAGAGACGCGATGCATTTTGGGGTGGTTGAGTTTGTCCAAGGAGGTTCTATATTACTGGAGGATGAACGGGAAAATGGCCGCCCATTCATTTGAACGAAAGCTGCTCACCCAGCGCATGAAGCCAAAACAGTTTTTTATTTCCTGGTTTACTTCCATGGTGTACAGCCCAACGGTCATGCGCAGTAGTGTCTGCTTACGTATTCCTGCGCGCCCACAAGTGAGCCCAGTCGCGCTCTAGTCTATTGTAGTCAGTGTCAACATGTAGATCTAGATTTCTTTTCTAGTTTAATTTCAAAATTGTAAATAACCTATTCAACCTTTTGTAAGAGGATTTTTTCAGATTTAGAAAGTTATTAACAAGACGGAGCTGTTATCTTTGAGTCAAACAGGCCTACTCTGAATTAATTAAAATAAAATAAAATAGTGTAATGACATATATGTATGGAAACAAACCGTTTGGATACAGCAAAGCCTGTTTCAAAATCACAGCCGTGTAGTAAAAACGCTTATAGAGGCAATGGTGAGATAAGGAGGGTCAAGAAACTAAACTGCTGGTCAGCATCATGTCTCCCTTCTCCGTGACACTGTACATATTAACTACATTTTTACTAATCACAAAGTAAGACACTTTTTAATTTAGTCCTTTTGTCTTATACTTTTTAGATGTCAACTTTTGATTACTCACCAGTCAATATTATAATAGTAATACATATTTTAAATATTCAGCCAGTAGTTGCTAGAAGTCATTTGCTTGCAACTCTAATATCCACGTCACTATTCCATTGTGAGAAGTTGCTAGACTAGTGATTTGACAATCTTTGTATTAAAGTTTGTATTAAAGATAAAGATGTCATTACTTTTGTTATTGCTAGGCAGGTTTCCCCAAGCATATCTGCTCATTCAGTCTTATGTTTACATTTCTCCCAAGCTTGACTGAAGCTGCACAGCATAGACCATGAGTGTGTATGTTGTGTTGCCTGATGTTCACACAGTCCTACCTGTAGCTGTCTGCTGGATACAGCCTGCAGACTCAATGGACTAAAGTACACAAGATCAAACCCTGTCATGCTTGATGAATTTGAATTTGAACTTCACATTCTGATATTTCAATGCAGCTTCAGTTCCTTGCTATTTTTATTTGAGTTACTTAGAAGAACCAGATAATGAAAATCACAAGTTGGCCCTGTATCCTTGGCCCTGTAGCATTTACAGCACTTTGCTGTGGCAGTTTGACAAGATGTCATCATACAGTCAGCGTTTATCAGTAGTCTGTCAAAGCTAAGTCAATCTGGTTCACTTCCCTACACAGCAGTTTAGAAATACAGTGCAACTCTCTAAATTAGAAATAGCATACAGGGTAAGTTATTTTAAATCATTTATTTTAAAAATGAAAAAACAAGAAGTAAATTAAATACAAAAATGATAAATGGCATGTAATGTTAGACTAACTTGTTTTAAGAAATCAGCCTTCATGGTTAAAAATACGTAATTCAAATAGTGTGTTAAGGTCTTGTGTGGTGTTGTAGGTATATTCTGAACAGTTTTAGAGGACTGTCTTTTACAATGACCGTCTATGGGAAATAAGCTTAAGGTGTTAGTTTGGCAAGGGAAGTGGAACACTGAAATAAGGGACCCGTACCCGTAGGTTTCTATACATCTTAAACAACAAAGTCAATTCAACAGTAAGAAATATAGGTAGGTCAAGGAAAGAAGATGTAATTTGCAACAGAACAAGGCTAGATCATTCCAATTTAAACAGCACACTCAGTATAATAGGAAAGCATACCGGTTTATGTGAGCACTCTCAGGCTGACGAGACTATTACACATGCAATCATAGATTCCTATTGTACTAAGTATGATCAAGAAAGACAATATATGGAGGAAGAACTTATGAAGACTGGAGTTCAGGAGTTCAGCATTAAAACTTTAATGAACCTTCCAAGTGGGTCGAGAAGTAGAATTTTCTTTGAGTTCATTAGATAGACAGAATAAATGGGTACGATTTAATCTCCGAGTCACACTCCGACGCAGAAGGTGGCGGTAATGCACCTTTAACACGCTGGTTGCCGATCGCCGTTAAAAACAAAACGAAGAAGAAGAAGATGCGGATGTTTGTTGCTGATGAAATGATCCCGCGACGCTGTAGTTGGACAACGACGTGCAGATAAACGTGTTTAACACTGACTCAAGATGCTTAAAAAGAAATCCATCGGCAAAGAAAAGAAAAGAAAGCATTCGCATCCCGACGAGCAGCTTGTCAACAGGAGACGCAGGTGTACGGAGTCCAGCGTGGAGGTGAGCCGTCCTGCATGTCTTGTTTTGAAAACCAGAAGCGTTTATTGTTAAGATATGTTAATAATAGTAGTGATCCCATGTTGTTTTGATGTTACTGACAAAAAACCCATTCGTGCCTCAACGTTAATACTAGTGCTGCCTTAAAATTGCTTCTTCAAATGGTGTGTGCGCAAAACAACAAAACCATGATAATGCCAAAGTGCCATTTTAAGCTGACCCCTATTTTAGCTGCATGCATAGCAACAGAATAAGTTTGCACTGTTATGAAGTTTGGTTTTGGTTCCCTACAGGACTCTAAGGATGAGCTGGCTGACCCAGAGCTGGACAGGATTGGCAGTGACATTGAGGAAGGGGGACTGGACCTCAATGTGCCATTTCAGTCCATTAGTGCCTATGCCACTGACAGACGGGAGATGCTTGAGCAGTGTTTCCATGTGCTGGGGGAGAAGAAGCTGCAAAAGATGCTGCCTGATGAACTCAAGGTGTTGTGTTCGTCTCCGCTACAGTATTTAGTTTGCATGTAAAAGTATTAATACTATAGTATTAATACTTTACACACTATCAATATTATATACTATATATAATATGATTATGTGTATTATTATTTATATGGTTAAAGGTACAAATGTATATTTAATTAAATATTTAAACTTATTCTTGACAGGGTTGTAGTTTAGAAGATATCAAGAAGCTATGCTGGGACCAACTGGAACAGCTCTCACAGAAGAATCTTATTCAGATCCTGGGAGGTAAGCCTGGGGTTCAGTTTAGCACCACAAGGTTTACAGAGTTGCTATCTGGTCTCTCTATACTTGAAACAAAAGAATGTTGAGTGTTTTCATATACATTGTCTATTGTATTTAGGGGAAGAGTTGACATCTGGAGATGATGATGAAGGTGCAGATGTGACCACGGAGAGTCAGTGAGTAGACAACAGTTTGCTAACTTAGTTACCTGAAGGAAGGTCATTATCTACTCACCCCCATGTAAGTCAATGCGCCGGTAATGTATGTATGTCCATATAACAGACAGCATGTGAGCTCGTAAAGTTTAATTTCAGTCTTCTTCCAAACAAATGAAGTGAATGGTGACGGACTCTTTAGCGTTCAGAAAATGACCATAAAATTACTCCAAACTCCTTGTTTGGGAGAAGACTGAGATTAAGCTTTACAAGATCACTTATATGGACATACAAACATCACTAGAGCATTGACTGACATGGGGGTCAGTAGATAATGCCTACATTTTCATTTTTGGGTGAACTGTTCCTTTTTAAGCACAATTTCAGTGTGAACTGGTGTGTTTTCATACTTTTTTCCTCTATCAAGGCAAGACAATAATGTGGACTCAACATCTTCTCTCAAAGAAAGTGCTAAAACAGAGGACCCAAAGCAAGGTAATTAATACATGACTGATAAACCAACTATGTATTGAAGACATGCTCCAGGCGTTAACCGAGGACGTAAAAGATTATAAAAGAGCACCATTTTCATATTTAAAAACTCTCTAACCTGTGCAACCTATCTTACAGAGGGCGGTGGCTCAGGCGAGGAAAGCGACGTCCTAAGCATCAACGCGGACACTTACGATAGTGACATCGAGGGGCCCAAAGAAGACCGAACCGCTAAAACCAAAGAAGGCACAGCGACATTAGAGCTCACTAGCGAGGAAAGCATTGCCCCGGCCGCAAACCTTCACCCGGCAAACGCACAGCGTCCCGCGGACAGTCAGCCAGTCGAATCAAAGAAAGAGCTCGAAAAGGACATAGACAAAAGTGTTAGTGAGATTTTAGCGCTCTCGTCCACGTCTAAAAAAGAGGAGGACAAGGAACAGAGGATGTCACCGCAGTCCCCAGTTGTAGGTTTGCCCGTTCAAGGTGTGCCTGTCTCAGATGTGGCACCAGCGATGTGCCAGCCATCAGTGCAGCAACTAGAGCTATTAGAGTTGGAAATGAGAGCCAGGGCCATCAAGGCTTTAATGAAAGCCAGTGATGGGAAAAAGCCCTAATGCGAGGAGAGTTTAATAGACTTCTTGTGAATTGCATTTTTTTGTCTCCAAATGTTTGTTCCAAAACACTTCTTTTAATCCTTTTTTATTTTATTTTTTTTAAGTATTATTCTCTGAGTGTAACATTCAGAATGGGTTATAAGTCCATATTGGAGCACTACAATGAAAGTCAACAAACGTAATTAATTATGAAAGGTTTTTAAATGGCGTTCAAGTGTTTAATACAAACATAAGGTGCTGTTCTACCGTGGCTGAATGCAACGTTTAGGAGGTTGTGATGTGGTGTAATGGGTGAAAAGAATAGGTGCCTAATACACTTCCCTCTCTGCTCACTAGATGGCAATGTTACTCTACCTTTATTGGTCTATTGTTTTCCTAAGGAGGGTCAGAGAGTCTGATAATCTCCTTAGCAATGGTGGAATTACAGAGTTAATAAACATTTTTCAGTCAGGAATCACCCATTTTATATGTGTAGCCAGTTATTGCACAACATGGCAATCAGTTCAACTCTGCAATTATTATTTTTGTTTGGTGTTTTGTGTTTTTTTTTTTTTATGGGGGAGGTTCTCTGTGATTGCCTGCTACAGGGGATTACAATAACAGGTGTACATAAAGAAGCAGGGAGGCGTATATATCCCCGATGGGCACATACTGAGCAGAACCAAAGAACTTAGAATCTGAGCTAATGTTGAAAAGCACCAGTGAAATAGCAACAAACCAATGTTTGTGGGATGGTCTCTAGACATCAGGCAGTCTGGTGTGATCACACCAGAGCAGATCATAGCAGCAAACCCATTGTGCATGTGACATTTTGTGCACTGTCATAACAACCTTTTCTAGGCACATGTAGGTGAGAGAAGCTACCTAGAGCCCTATGATACGGAGATTATTTGTTCCATAGTGAAGCTATGGTCACCTGTTGGACGTCAAGCTGACTTGTGCATATCACTGGCATAGCCACGGGTGTGTCTGTGCCACCCACAATTGCAGCTGGCACACCCAAATATGATCATGTAAAATGATGAATAAGTTAAAGTGGTAATCACGAAGATCTCCGAAGATTTTAATTTAAATAAATGTCTGTTAAGTCACTATCTGTCGCCAAATGAGCTAACACAATGGTCATTGAGCCTGTGGCCCACTGATGAAAACCCTTGCATTTGCAGTATTATGAGTATTAAGAACCAGGTGTCTGTGGCGACTTCCCCGCCACGCATTCAAATCACAAGCGGCGCAGTTAGTGATTAGTGACTGCAATTACCATTTTTCACCATAGGTGCCGCCAAAGAGAACGAAACGGAGATCTTTAATTGCAATTAAACAGTGAACAGCTTGCTTCAGGCTCTCATCACTCTACCTATAACAAGCCACACAGTCGAGCACTCATTTTCCACCGTGAACCCAATCAAAACGAGCAACAGGGCAACGATGCTCACTGGCATATTCACTGGTATTTGGTATAGCCATGTGGTAACATTGTGAATATAAAGGCTTGCGTTTACAGCAAACAAATTTAAAGAAACTTAGTTAAAATGCTGTGTGGGATATTCTGACTTTACCAATAGCGAAGGGGAACTGCAACAAGCCGTTACAGTTCAAAACAAGCTAAACTTTTCTCCTCCCCTGCGGCACCTCTCCATCACTCCTCTCTCTCCTGTCCATCAAAAACCTCACTCTTTACAGGTCAAGAGGGAATATCGACACGCCGGCCGCGCTGAAGTGGCAGACATTTGTGACGAAGATCATATTTTACCGAGCCTTAGCATAAACCATAGCACACGGTGTTTTTGTTATTTTCACACACAAAAAATGTTGCACGTAGCAGCTTTAAGAGAGAAACTGACACCATCAACATTTTGGCTCCACACAGGGAACCAACAAAAGGTTTCCTTGGCTCTTCAGAGAGATTACAGAGAAAACCCACAATAAAATACAATTGGGATAATTGGACTAGCTGTCCTCACCTATAGATCAAGTAAAAGTACCTGCCAATTTCATCCACTAGAGTAGCTTTTAAATTAATTTCTGCTTCCTCAACCTCTTTTCAGTGACTAGAATTAATAGCGTCCTCTCACCTAATGTTTTAGCGTTTTTGCTGTAATTTATTCCAAAGATGCTTCGCACTGGTAAACTGTAAGGTTGGAGTGTGCACAATTACATGCAGATGCAGAGCAAAACACCCCTCTACCCCCCACCCCTGGGGAGACGGTGTAATGCACGATAAGCGCCCAAGTGCCTCTTGGGTATTGGCTTTTTAAAAGGGTTTTTTGGGGTGGGGGAGAGGGGGGGCGGGTTAAACGCATCACACTATATGCATTTACGAGCAGGTTTCTTGTTATTCATTGATGGCTTCCAGGGGAAAATGTCCACTTTAGTAAAAAGGGATATAAAGAGAATGAAGTGCTCACCGTGTCTTGCGTGATTGATGACTATTTGTCTGCATCATTTCCCTGCATTAGAATGTGAGTTATCATTTCGGATGAGCAGATAAATGGCTTTGGCAATCAGAGCTCAAAACGAGTAGGTTGAGAAATGGGATTGATGGTCCTGAGGTGATAATGTGTAGGTGAGGCAGTACTTGAGAAAGTAGCTGAATCCCTGTCTAATTTAAATGTTCTTGTGTTGAAAACCAAGCTAGCGCTCAGAAACTTAGGTTAGTGCACCTGCTGAAGCACATCCAGGCTGAAATATTCAACTATGATGGTGCCATTGATAGTCAGGCGACAAAACCAAAGACTGGCAAAGTAATTAAGTTCTTGTACCGTCCAGTTCATTGGACGCCACAACTACCATTTCCTGCGTGCCTCTGTGCAGTTGAGTGACACATCATTTCTCAACTCTTAGTACTTTCTTCTCTCAAAGTTGAGGCGAGATACTACATTTTTTTATTTTTGCGTCTTCCAGAAAAGCTGAAATTGGGTCCTTTAATGCATATTAATGGGCCTTAATGTGCCTGATGGACCCATGATATAATAATTGTTTAAAATATTTGGTTCCCAAGGTTGCTGCACAATTATTACCCTATATGCAAAGACGACTGTGTGTAGGGATACCGACTGTATTCTATTCCATTAAATTGTCCACTATAGGAAAACTAAACACAAAGTCAAGGTGATCGGGATCTTGGTGAATATACCAATAAACAATTGTATTTGAATTTATTATGCAGTTGCTATTGGTGTGTACAAACGTCCCTGTGACAGCAGAGGAATGTTCTCTGTTTCTGTTACCACTTTCCATGTTGACGCTGCGGTTTTCGGACTCAACACATGGGGAGCGCGCGTGGCACCATGGGTAAATCCCTTTACATATATAATCTATGAACCGAATCCCAGCTGTACCTCGTTCTGCAACGGAATCTCTATTTGACCAGCGCGAGATTTAGGCTGTCGGCTCGTGTGCCCATGAATTGATTGACGGCCTTCACCTGAATGTTTATTAATGCATTCGCGGGTTGCAGGGCGGGCCAAGGTCAGTCCGTTGACTCCACACAGGCGCGCAGAGACATGCACTGACTGAAACACAAGCGATCCACCACTGCTCCACACAGCCATGTCAACAACTAGAGGAATTATACACAAATTGTGTAGAGTGTCTTTAACTTACTAAAAGAGCAATGTTTAAGGCAGGGTTTAGTTGCATCCTATGGTTCTAACTTTTAACTATGAGCAGAGGCGTAGATCCATATGCCAAGCTCTGTGAAAGTCCAGTTTAAATGCTAGAGATGATTAAACATTTTCTATTGAACTTACACTCTGGTACAGCGTTTTGAAAAGATCAGACTTTAAGTCTTATGTCAAACTTCAGAGCAGGCCTGAATGGTGTTTGTGGTTAAGTGTCCGTGGTTTATGTCTGTAAGTATTTGATATTGCTAAAGTTAGTGATAAAGTAGTAATACTTTTATTTAACTTTGTCACTTAGTGTTAAGTTCAGTCTTTCTGAGTGTTTCGTATCTCGTCAATCTTGTGATTTCTTGATAGTGTATGAACAGGAAGTCATGCTCACTGATACTAAAAAAACATTGTTTATACCATTGATCTACTGTATACATTTGTTTTAAAATATTTTCTTTGTATCCTTTGTGGGGGTGTGCTGCTTTGTTAGCTACCTTATTATTATTACACGATTATTATTAATTATATAACAATTATATAACAATTGAACAGCTTATCAGCTAATTAATCATCAATCAGTTAATGTAAGCATAACAGCTTATATTATTATTATTAGCAGTATTAGTAGTAGTAGGAGGAGTGTAAGTGGTATTATAGAAATCTAAGGTACTATTGTGCTGTTTTCAGTGCCACCTAATATTAGTGATAAGATAGGACATACACACATGCTGTATTTTTAAAAGAGCACATCTTGTTTACATAAGCAATGTCATTTATCTTCCAATCTTCGCTGTAGAGTCTGTTCTTTTCTGCAGCTAGAAATTAAATTGAACTAACAGCACATGCTGACAGGCAATAAATAACTTAGCACCTCTGTGTGACTAAATGAATTGATTTCCCCAAGCAATGATTCATCGGGCACATTTCATTTTCATCAAGTTTAGACTGCGTCTATCCTATCAAAGTAAAGGGAGAGAGAGAGACGTTTACTGTTGGATATCCTCGAGCGTTTGTTTTAATTAAATGTACAATCTTTTGATTGTGCTAATTGCTGTTGCATTTCCAATAATCATGATTACAATCTTCAGAGTGTGTTTGAAGGGGAAGCGTATAAAGTATATTACGAGCATATAAAATAGAATTATAGTGATTGTAGATACTGATATATAAATTGTTTGTTTTTTCTATCAGTGTTCAAGATCTTTTGGACAAGATGTCCCATATACATATTTTAATAATGGTTGCATGTTGACCTATGGAAGTCTTATCTTCGATCGTTGTGTGAAATGATAAGAATGACAAATGACATCACATGCGTCATACACATCCGTTTACAATTTACTTCCTTTGGATCTGTAGATGCTCAGCTTTCCTTAAAGAGGAACAAACCCGGTAGAACGCGAGGTAAGTGGGTTATTATAAGTTGGGAACTATTTGAAACAGAAGGTCTACATTTTTAGTCACACACCAAAGTCCCCGAAAGCCTGGATTTTAACATTTCATATCCTGCTCCAGCGTAGCGTCTGCATTTTTAGAAATTCCTCCTCTCCTCTGGCTCTCTGACATTTCGGATTCATACAATGCTCTCATACGCTTGAGTATTTTCCCTCAACTCCAGGGCATGCATTCAAATGGTGCATTAATACCATCAAACACCCATTGATATTCTGGCACACAGACCGGCGAGCCAATAAAGCAAAATGCTTCTGACGCATATGGAGATGCATCAGGGAGGATGGACGACCTCGCACAATCAAACCAGAATAATCGAATGAAATATCACAATATTACATCAAAGCTAACTCCCTCTATGACAGCAACAAGATCAACGCACGTAGTCCCTGGGGAATCTCTCTCGGAGAACTCTGACCGTTAGAGTTTGTTTTTTTAATTTCACTTTTGACGACGACGACGGCTGACATGTATTTTGACTTTCTAATACTGCAGGGTAAACGCTAAATCCGTATAGGCTTGTGTAGTTTTACACACAATAATGGCGTAATGTTGATTTTTCTGCCTCGGTTTTTAGTGTTGCAGAGCTGCAGTACATCAAGGTTTCGGTAGTCGAAGCCAGGTCAAAACTTTCAGGCTGTCTTCTTCTGCATGTGTGTGTGTTTGGTTTTTTAATTGTCCACTCAGGCTTCCGCTAACGGCAATGCCACTAGATTTCATCATTCACGTAATAGTGTGGAATAATATTTAGTAACTACGCATTCGATTGTCTACACATTCAAAATACTGAGTAATGAACATCAAGTGTGTTTTTTTTTTTTTTCCAAAAGGCATGTATAGTATTTGGGAATGAAACCCTTCGTGCATTACCAACATCACGCCTGCCATTGACTGTCAAAGGAGCAGCTTCAGGCTGTGCAATCTTTCATTTCTGCTTTCTAACTATTTCAGAGACTATTTCAGAGAATGTTCATGAATGTAGACTGAACTGTCCTGTGGGATTGAGTCCGTTTGCCCCTGCAAACAGCAGCACAGCCTTGCCTTAAAAGCAGAAACTCACCTAGCCAAGCACCCTTATTCGCAAAACATGTACTCTTTCTTTAACCTTCACATTTCTAGGTAACATTTGTATTTTTATAACTTTCACAAATTAAATCTGTATATGTTAGTACCACCGATTGTGTCACGCCACTATGCTATCAATACGCTACAGTAGAGCACACAAAACCCCTCAGTTAATCATCATGTCACTGAACATAAAGCCTTCTTAGGAAGTAGAAGTTTGAAAAATCAACTCAAAACATTCTATCTCCAGTTTTTTTTGGCCAATCACACTTTCCGGGAAGCTAAACTTAAACAGCTGCACAGTTATGGCCCCAGCTGTCCTAGAAGCGGCAATGGACCACGAAAGTGTCCCCAAGACAGATGATAGATCACGGGATATGGCCCTGGTATCTCACACTTTTACGATGGTGAGTGAACACAACCTCAGTTGTGCCAGGGGCTGGAAGACATTGAACTGTCAAATTCCTGGTGGGTTCCCATTTATTTATTTTTATTTGGAAGATATATTCCCCACAGAGGCACGGAGGGAGTGAGCTGAGTAAATTACTTTTGTCAAAGTTGTGATAAAACTGTCAAATTGTTCCACACCACCAGCTGGCAAGCAATTGTATTACATAAGTAATTGTCAAAAGGAATGTCAAGAGAAGAGTATAGTGCTTGATGAGTTTCTGTCACTCCTGCCTTTGGGGATCTGTGTTCTTTGCCTTAGTTTAATGGCCTTGTCGTGTGTTTTAACTAAGGTGCAGAACACATTTCTCCTGGGAAAGGCGATAGTCTAGGTGTGGAGACAGAACCGACTTGAAATATTTCACAAAAGAAATCAATATTAATCTCAGTGTTCTCTGTAGTAGTTTTTTTTTGTTTTTTTTCTCTCTCTCTTTAAATTCATTTAAAGTCTGACACGACTATTATTTTATTATATACACCACGGTCGGGTTTGATGTGTTCCTTTGGGTTTCCGTTTGATGATACCTGCCTCCGTTATACGCTTCATTTTATTAGTACCGCTATGCCCAATGTTTATCGTAGCGTCAGTATAACCTTTATGAGCTTACCCCAACAACCTTGAAGGTTTTCATCAGCTCTGAGGTAATGGAAGGTAACGAGTCAGACATTTCGACTCGATGTCTTTTTCGGAAAACTATTAGATAAGCGTGAGTCATGCAAATAGCAAATTGATGCCACACGAAAAGCTCTTCCCATTCCGCGCTCCTTCCCTCTCTCTCTCTCCCCCATCAGATCGTATGAATGAAATGCTATTGCGGCTCCGCATCTTGACAGCCAATTAACCAATACCTGATTTCAACTTCCCCCAAAAAGTGATTGCTTGTCCCCTCCTCCGATTGCGCGGAGTCTCACGGAGTATTTCTGTACCTCAAATGACATTTTGAAGTGAAAATGACTGTGATTCTAAAAGCTTGTGACGGAGAATCCGGAGTTTTATAAGAATTGTTCTGTGTTTTAATATATTATATATAACAATAATATAATAATATATTCAATATTCTGATATAGAGGAAGGTTACGTATACGCAGAACCTTCCTAGTGCCCATATCTACGTTATCTTTCAGGTGTTTAAGGTGACTCCATA
>OMKK01018976.1:1644-32818 GCA_900302305.1 Polymixia japonica
TCTTTTGCTTACTCTCATCTCCCTCCCTCTCTCTCTCTCTCTCTCTCTCTCTCTCTCTCTCTCTCTCCGTGTCTCTCATTTCTGTGTATCTATTTGTCTCTCTTTCTATCCCTCTCCCTCCCTCTCTCTATCGCTCTCACGCACACACTATCTATCATACTCCCACTCTCTATCTCTCTCTCTCTCTCTCTGCCTCTCTATCTAACTACCTCTCTCTCTGCCTCTCTCTCTGCCTCTCTCTCTCTCTGCCACTCTCTCTCGCTCTCTAACTTCCTGTCTGCCTCTCTCTCTGTCTCTCTCTCTCTCTCTCTGCCTCTCTCTCTCCCTCTCTCTAACTCCCTCTCTCCTTCTCTGCCTCTCTCTCTGCCGCTCTGTCTCTCGCTGTCTCTCTCCCTCTGTCTTTCTCTGCCTCTCTCTGCCTCGCTCTCTCTCTGCCTCTCTCTCTCTCTCTCTCTCTCTCTCTCTCTCTGTTTGCAGGCAGCCTGGGCTCTGCAGCGGCAGCGGGCCGGCTCCTGTGATGCTCTGCTAGTAACGGCCACAGCAGCGGGGGAGGAGGAGGATGGCACAGGGATGGAGCTCACCCAGCTCCTCAACCAAATCAGGGCGCAGCGCGACCAAACCAGATTCCCAGGCCCAGCAGAGGGACACCCCGGCCTGGGCACCGTCTCAAATCCAGCCCCAGGCTTGGCCAGGCCTGGTCTGTCCAGAGCTGGAACAGCATCAGCATCAGCATCGGCAGCCCGGACGCCTGGAGGAGCTCTCACGGAGGTACGTAGTTCCCCCCCCTACCCACTGATATTTCTCTCCTCTTCCCTCCTTCTTTCTAGAACCCTTTTGTTTCTCAGTCATCTCTGTGATGTCCTGGCCCAGAGCCAGCTAGACACACCCTCGAGACCACCTCCCAGTGTGCTCATAGCAAAGATAGTGTGATGTACGCTCGGCTGGACTCAAAAAGGCTAGCGGAGTGTTTATTGACGGCGGAGATAGGCCTTAGGCTTGCACGTCTTTGTGTGTGTGTGTGTGTGTGTTTACGTGTGTGTTCCCGTGCTCTCGTGTGTGTTTTTAATGCATTTCTGTACAGTATGTCTGCCTTCCGCTCTCTCTCTCCCCGTGTTTACGAGCACGCCGCGGGCCGTTAATCACAACGAGAAAGACGAAAACACTTACTACATAGTGGAAATAAATAGTGGATTCTTCGCCTCCGTTAAATATTTACGAGCCACAAACTACATCGGGAAGCATCTTAACGTATCCTGATGAATTTCGTTATTCATTACCACTACCGCATGATGGTAACGTTTCTCATTTTTCAGTAGGAGCATTTTGATTGTAATCTAAGGGGAGGTTCAGATTACCCCGTTTTGTTGTTTAGGGAAACGCAGTCTATCGAATGCTTCTTATTTTCTCCACTGTCCCAATGTGCGGATGACACAGTGACTTTGAACTGACAGCTAGAATACAGTACGATAGCCAAGAGCTGCAAGTACTTAACCGGAGCAGGCTTTATAAAGTGTTGTTGTTTACATCATGATTTAAGTCAGCTGGAAGGAAACCCTCTCTGTCCCGTTACGAAGAAGAACATTACACAACCCTGCAGACAGCAAACACGAATGACGTCCATAATCATTTTGGTGAATGTAAACAATGAAAACAATATAGAAGCTGTTTGGGCTTTAGAAAATAATTAGTTGCTTGTAATTCAGGTTGGGCCTATGAAACATATGGCCTACATTTGTTCCTGTGTCTTATTTTAAAATTATTTGCAATATGGGCAAAAACACAATGGTTGGGAATTGTGAACGGCTGGGTTAACAACCTAAATGAACAGAAAAATAACTTGCATAACTTAAATGATCTGTTAAAAAAATAATCTCTTTTTAATTACGCTGACAAAATGTTGTGATAACCGTATGTAGACAACTTCAATGCTTCACTGCACCTGAAATGGAAAACATTATGCGGGTGTGAAACTGTATGTCAGCATAGGGCGTACATCTGTTCATTTAGATGTGTGCTGTTGTTGTGTGTGCAGACAGTCTGATCAGCCAGGCTGTCTGTTTACCCAGACCGACACGCATACACTGCCATCCCTACCTGGTGGCCTGACAGTGAGCCAGTGGGTGGGAACATTTTCCCACAAGGCATGTACCGCGTGCATGTCGGTGTGTGTGTGTGTGTGTGTGGGGGAGGATGTGTATCCTGGCCAGAATGCCACCCACCTTTCTCCTCAACCAGTGTCAGCACCATAACATTGCATCAATGCGGGGGAATCAGCACAGACTGATTTTATTTGAGTTAATGTTTTCCGAACTACTTTTAGGTGACCAAAACGTAGGTGGAGAACACAGCCTTTACAAAGGCCGCTATTCCTGACTGGCCTGTTGGTTATATCTTTAACCATGGACAAACTACAATTAATAGTTAACAGAAAGATCAACCCAACCTCGTAGGTTCTGCATGAATATCACATTCTGTATATCAGTTGCTTTTGTATATTTTGCCACCTAACATCATACGGGATTTTCTCACTGTGATTCAAATCTCCCCCGGTCTATGTTGTTCGATAAAAGGACAAATGGACTGAAATGAAAGCATGGGATCGCTCTATTGCAACTTATCACTGTCAAGTACAAACAAGACAGCTAGCTTTTACAAGTACCCGGGCCTACTCATCAACAGTTGCGTGACCTAGCTAGCTAGTGGTTATTGAAAATAAATTAAAGAGGCGCACAAGTTTGGAATATGACAACACGCATGATTATCGCCTTCTGTTGCGTTGTGGGGACAATTTCTCCCGGAGGCAATGTACCCTGAGGTCCTCCCTTGCTGTAAAAACTCTCCCCAACCCTGCTGCCCTATTCTTCATCCTGTACCGAGTATGTTGCAACGTGCCACGCCAACGTTCCACCAGCGATACGATATATATTATTACACGTGTGTAAAATATAAAATAGGTAGACACAGACGGGGCGGGGGAAAGGAAAAGCGTGTTTGGTTCGGAGATAGAGCAATTTTCGGTGCGCTTGTACCTCTTCCAAAGTCTGATCCTTGTCCCGTTTCCAGGAGGAGGCAGCTTGGGCGCAGGTGAGCCACGGCGGAGCTGCCCTGAGGGAGGCGCGCGCCGAGCTAGCCGAGGCCAGGAAACAGTGGCAGTGCCTGCAGGTGGAGATCGAGACCCTTCACGCCTTGGTAAGAGCTCGTAAGAATACGCACAGGGTGGACACGCGCGCGTGCCCCTCGTCATCAATGCCGCTACCCCGCTATCAGCCATTAATAATGTCTCCGCCGAGGAACAACATTCCACGTATCGCTTTTGGGGGAAAACGAGCACGTTAAGTCCGTCATCGCTCGGTCACTCAGCTGTATCCCCTTCCTTTCTCCTACACTCCTTTCTTCCTGTTTTTTTTTTTTTTTCTCTTGCGTAGTCAGTCTCCTTCGTTGGACTCCGTTTGTTGCGGTCGTGGGATCCCGTGTTGCTCAATAGCACTTACACCGCCGGGGTTAGGGGTCACACTCCCACTTGGGCCGCCCGAACACGTGTGTGTCCTCACAGTACTGTACAACACATAAAAAAACATCCAGTACAGTATTATATAATCTTTTAGATTTCAAATTCTCTCCCAGCTGGAAAATATATGAAGTATAAATATATGAAGATGTGACAAGGAATCCCTTAAAGAAGACCTCATATGGTAAAGATATCTGGGCAGGTTAGGCACTATGTGTTCAGCATGAGCGATAATGTGACAAATCTCATTGAGAATCAAATGCAATCGTAAATCAAATGCATCCATAACCACCCTATCCAGGAAAAAGGCTTGGAGAACTCCCTGCAGCACACCCAGAGGCTGTATTCCAACCAGCTGCAGGACCTGTCCCAGGTGATTGGCGGGTTGGAGAGTGAGCTGGAGCAGGTTAGGGGCGGGCTAGCCAGCCAGCGGCAACGCCACAGACAGCTGCTCAACACCAAGATGAAGCTGGAGCGTGAGATTGCCACCTACAGGCGTTTGCTGGAGCGTGAGGAGGGCAGGTGAGGACAACAGGCAGGGGAAGTAATGGAAATTAGTAGTTAGGAGGAACCAGGAAGGAATGACTGAGTTAGGCTGGAATTCTGTGGCACCAGAGTGGGATTGTACTTGCCAGAATGCTAACCTTTACTGATTTATTATAGGGAAATATTTAAACAGAGTGGATCGGCATCCTTTCCTTCACAGACTGAGTAGTAATTATACTGATAATGACCAGCAATGCAGATGATGAATGTGTAACACTGATATTCACATCCATTCAATTATTGTTCAGTTCCAGAATGGAATATTGTAGTATTACTAATTATCTTTGAGAAAATCCTACTTGGGGGACTATCTTCAAAGTATCGTTGTGAATAGTGCTTGGAACGCTCGTGAAATGAAAAGAAATATAAAAGCAATAAGATTATAACAATAAGAACTTATTCTGTGCGCATTCGCATAGAAAGGTGTATAAGCGCTTCAACAAATACATTTCTACTGCAGATTCAGAAGCAATTAAGCAATATGTTTCACAGAATACCATTCAGGTGTGTCCCACGCTAACTAACCACAAAATAACAGTCTCTGAAGTCATCACCTAACAGCCACATCAAAATGAACAGAGACAGAGACTTTTTTCTTGGGACAAAGTAAACATACTGAGCTTAAAGATGAACGTAGCTTAAAAGCCTAGATCTCACAACTGTTCTGTTTGTTTCTTTGTCAAAGCAACCAATTTCATGTATTCAAGCTGTAAGGCCAATGTCACATAATACCTTTCATGTCACGGCTTATGTGGATCTTATCTCTAAAGCCACAATAATTGCAGGTTGACAGGTAAACAGTATTCGGAAATATACTAGAAATCCTAGTAAATTTGAATATGTCAACGGAGACCACGATTTATTGAAACAGTGAGGTGCAATAACACTGTGACGTTCCTCTTCTCAAATGACCGTTCAAAATGGTTTCCACCTGTCAAAACATTCTTAATTTATAGTTAGCACTTAGCATTCCACTTACATAATAGCAAGCTGACTAAGTCCAAATCAACATCCAGGTGTTCCAGGTAGTTGCGTCAGTCACTTCCTTGTCACCATCATGGAGGTTTTATCTAGGAAGATTCCGTTGAACTGCCATAACATTCATAACATACCTTCACTTGCGGGTACTTCACCTTTGCCTGGATCAACCTATGATTGTAATTTTGATATTTTAGGAAGGCCGCATGGTTGCACGACACTTTTACTAAGGTTACAAGACCAATCCAGAATCAGGGTATTGCGCAACCTGTATAGCCCCACTGCTGGCCTTGTTTATGTTAATTACATTGGATTGACAACAATTTACACAGAACTGACAGGATGTGGCAGAAAAACCACATTTCAAATGTTAGCAACTGTCCTTTAACATTCAAGCAAATGTATGGAGGGGTCTGAATTCCAAGGACTTTACATCATCAAGTACTATCCATTATAAGAATCTAGTTATGTGCCCATAAGGTATTTGGCTGTTGCCATAGAGATCCATGTACACTGATTATGCTGACAATATTTTATTGCTCACATACAGGTAGATGACGAACAAATAATTTGACAAATCCATAACTTTTGTCGTGCAGTGATAATTTCAGACAAATGTAGAGAGATAGTATTGCTAAACCTCATACATCATATATGAAGTCTATAACAAACAAGAGCAGTTATATACCAGTTATATGGAATGTCGACAAACTACACCCAACACACATACACAGACACACACACACACACAGATACACACACACACACACACACACAGACAGACATACACAAACATGCACATTCCATGTTGCTGAACGTAGTGTACTATGTATCCCGGCAGGTACATGGGTCGTAATGGCCAGGTGATGAGCCTGCAGCCCTGGAGAGGCTCCGTGGTGGACCCCAAGGAGAACGGGCTGGAGAACGGCCTCAGTGACCCCGCGGTGACCCCGGACGAGCCCAAGTCAGAGCCCCTACCTGTCATACCTCCACTCCACCCATCAGACAACGGGCTGAAGAAGCGATCCATACTGCACAGACAGCAAAGCCTGGTCACACTCACCGGTAAGATGCACACGCGTACATACACACATACATAGACATAGACACACGCAATATTTTCCTGTCCTGTTATGATTTGTCATCAAATTGATCCGTGCAGAGCCAGAGCAAGATAACGAGTTGCAGATCTCCACGGTGAAGACCCAGGAGGTTCTTCAGGGCAACGTGGTGCGGGAGAGTGCAGAGGGTCACGGCACTGTAGAGTAAGCATTGATCCTTTTATCCACCTGATGTCAGCACCTCTAGTCAAGTGTGACATGTAGGCATTTTCTAGTTGCAAGCACTTTAAAATGTACTGTAATATATTAAACAGATAATTGCCTACTTGTGTTACTTTCAAAACAATATTATTTAATATTAAATATAACGTCACAGTCCTAAACAACTGCAGAGTATATTCCAAAGCCCAGGGGGCTGGTATAACATGTCACAACACCTATAATTTAAATTGGCGTTGGCTCAAAGACATTTTGTTGACTAACTATGACAATGATGAGAATCAAACCAGGTTCTCCCTACCCCGGCGACGTCTAGTCCAGCCGACAAGGTGTAAAGGCTCAAAGGAATTACCTTTGCATGTTTAACAAGTGAGAAGACATGAGAAGTTTATTTGGTTGCACAATTTCCCATGAACAATTAATCACGATGCAGCATGGGAATTTTCCTCCATTGGGAGCTGATCTTTTAATGGGTTCTTTTTGATGTGGACATACCAGCCTGGTGCAGACGATCAGGGCGTGGTGCCTGTCATTGTTGGATCAGACATGGGTGGAACTTTTTTTGTAGACATCATCACAGGTTAAAAACCACAAACACACAAGCACAAAGGTGTGATCAATCACCCAGACACAGACGCGTAGGCACACAGACACACATACACACGCACACACACACAGAAACTATGCCAGCCAGGCTGGGCATGGCAATGTAAATACTTTTACTTCAAAGTCAACTCTGCTGTGTCATGGTACCATGGTCTGCTGTTTTAATTCCATATTCTGATCTTTCTCTCACGTATGAGGATAGTTACGTCAGTTTGCTGTTAATGGGGCATGTGAATGTCTTATTGCGTGCTTGGAAGGGCCTCAGCACTCCCGTCAGAAATAAAATGTTCTTTGCAGAGTTCATCCCAACCCATATTAAAGAAGATCAGTACCAGACTCATTCCTTTAAACCTTTAACCTTTAAATATGGTTTAAATATGGTCAGGTAGTTATGGATGGACGATTCTGCGTACTATTAATTTATTAGCTTGTATCTGTTTCTTTTGTAAGGCTACCTCATATGATGCATCTCTTCTCTAACCTTGTATTCTATCCTATGTAAATCATTGTGCTTCAAATGTATTTAAAAGACTGGCCCATACACAGCTAACCATCTGGCCTGCTGCCCCTCGTTGGTTGCTGTGCGCTGAATTCATCATTCTACTTCAATCCTGTATTAATCCTAATTCATCTATATTATCATGAACCCTAAGTGTCTGTCTCTTCCAACCCCCTCCCACCAGGACAGAGAAGATCGACAAGGCGATCAAGCAGTGGGAGGGTTCCTTCTTCAAGGGAAATCCCAAGCTGCGTAAGAAGTCGGTGTCGCTCCGCTTCGACCTGCACATGGCCGCAGCGGACGAAGGCTGTGCCCAGACGAAGCAGGACAGCCTCCCTGACGTGGAGGTGCGCCTGATTATGAAGAGGTCCCGCAGCATCCCCACCATCACCTAGCAACCCCCCCCGTCGCCACCGCGTCGGTTTCCTCGTCGCCGCCGGAGACGGCTTCTGTATCATCGATAGCAGGGATTTCACCCTCTCATCATTGCTTAACTTAGACATTATGTGATTATGAAAGAATTTTATTCTATTGACTAGCTAACACTTCACTACAACAATCGGAAGTCAATCATAAATGTCTCATCAAGGACTTTGTATGACCCACAAAATGGGGTTGGTGACGGCATAAGCATACTCATCGGGCTTTTGTGCTAATCTCATTAGGCCATTTCTATAGCAGCCTAATTACATTCAGAAAACCAAATCAAATATATCTGACTGCGTGCCTCGAAGAGAATAATACAAAACAATTCACCTTGTGACCACATTTCTACATCATCTTTACGTGGAAAAATGTCACCACTACTGTATCAGTAAAATATAAAGATAAAAATACAATATCAATACTGTAACCAGTGCAATATGAGGTGTCATCATGCCACTAAAAAAAGAGATGAATATCAGTAATTCTACTTAACCACATCATTTAACTAACACTTTGTACAAGTGGCAGATTGCAGAGTTAGATATAGATCAATGGAGGCGTAGCGTCACAGATCAGTATGATAATCTGCTGTGAACTATCTAAGCGTGGTTATTATAATTTTTTTTTGTCCGTTTTCTGTCTGATGCTTTGCACTGCAGAGAGACTCAGAAGGACCTCAGCGCTGAGAGATTTCCTTACCCTTGTACCTCGAGGGGGGCTTTGTTATTGTAGTTCATTCTCTATATGTGGAGAAAACATTTTCTGGCAACTCAAACTGATAATGTACATTGTCAGATGTAACCCAACGGCTCACTGTGAATTTATTAGCAGTGAGGCTCTTAACTTTAACCTTGTGTCTCAGAGAATTTAGATAACCCGTCTTGACCAAAAGGGGGCAGTATTTGTAAATATTTACCACCTCTGTATCTTCAATGCTCTACTGAGGTTGTGGTATGTAAAACATGCTATCTATAAGACATGTTACTCTTTAAATTAATACGGTTTTTATGCTAAGTTTTGAGTTGGCACCAAAGATATTAAAATTAAGAGATGAACCACTGTGCATTGCAGTTGGGTGCCTCTGAATATGGGAAAGAAAAATGTTTAAAAATATTATCTATGCAGTTCTTCCTGTGCTTGATTTTGCTTTGCTTCAGGGAGCACTTAAGCTACATTATCTTTTTCATTTTGGGAACTATTTAACTTCAGAATGAAGCATTACGCTTTTATCTAACAATTGATCCTTTAAAATAAAAACTACTTGCAGTCTAGTGTTTTTTTCCAACATTAGAATGACTTAAAGCATGTTCTGTTGTGTAAGGTTTGCAATGTGGATTTCTACAAGTTAGGACTTAATTCACCGCAGACTTTGTTGTTTATAGAGCTGTGAAGTTTGGGGAGGGAAAAAAATATATTTCTCAATCTGTCTCTAAGACACACACACAGTCAAAGTATTCATCAAAACTTTATTATTACCATCACAATTAAAAGTACAAGTGTGAAAATATACAAAATAGAAATTTTACATGTACTGTACTGCATTATAATAATCTTTAAAAATAAAAAATAAATAACATTCTGAAGCATAGAGAAGGAATAGTCTCTTCTATGAAATGAAATAAAAATGAAAATATGTGAAAATATGAAAGGAAAATATTTCAGTAGGTAATCTCTGCATCTACCCACAATGCAGAGCCTTCCCTATATCAACTACATTAGCATTATTCATGATATTATGCATGATATTCATAGAATTCTGCCTCGCTTTTATGAGAAATATTTTATTGCAGTTTATCAAGAAAGACAGCTCCCCCAGGTAAATTGAATTATTATGTTAAAACAAATGAACTATACAAAAGGTACTGTTTTTTTTTTATCATATTCATTCTGAAACCTATTGGTTACCCACTTTACATAATAAGTAACACAGATCTTTTTCGGTTTTGTTTTTTTACTGTGAAATGCCAATGCTTGTTTGTTTTTTTTTAGCTGGGACACCTGCCTGTCATGTTGCTGCATGACAGCTGTTCGGCCCTATGTATCCTCATGTAGGAAGACATAACAGGGCCACCACATGTGGACTGTTTACCTGAGCATGTATAGCACAGGTAGTGACACTGCAAAAGCCCATTCTGTTTGATGTCATCTCATTCCCTCTGCTCCTCTCTAGACAGGCCGTGGCTAGGGCTTGGCTATAGCACTCTTAATAAACTGAATGGCGTCGTTGCAAGGCTGAAGGGGGTCATATTCTGCAAAGACGTGGCATACATTCTCCATACCAGCCTCTATGCCTTTTGCCACAATGCCAAACATCCTAATGGGAGGAAAGGATACAAGATTAGATCCAGATAACATTTTATTTACACATAATACAAATGTAATTATCATTTACTACAAGAGTCATGAAAGATATGAATGGTAAAACCAGTAGGGCTAATCAGGACATCTAAGTCCTCACGCAAACAATAAATACTTTACAATATTAATGACAGGATTTGCTGCATTCTGAATAGGATAGAAAATTCGTCCTCTCGCTCTCAAAATGTAAATATATGGGTTAGAATGGTGCTGATGAGGTCAAGTGACAATTCTGATGATGCAGGCTAATAAATATTATGAGAAATTACCTTGCTCCGCTATTGGAACCTTTCAGCCACCTATGAGAAGTGAGAAAAACAGATCAAAGGATAAAATATATATATATACATATATAATTATAATAAATTATATACAACTATATTATATAAATATCTAATTATAAAGAATTTCATTCCAAGATGAGATATACAACATTTGAAAAACAAACAAAACAAGAAAATAATTACTGGCATTACTGGAACGCTGAACTCAATATGGACTATTAATGTTGATTTTAGCTATAGTAAGATCTTTAGATACAAAGTAGTACCATATAGGATTATGTAATCATCGTGTTTTTAAAATACTGACCAATAAACACCAGGTAACAATATTTATCCCAGAATGCTTACATTTTGAAATGAAACATATAACTTGTTGTTGCTGTTGTGCTGGGACTTGAAGGCTACTCACAATCGTTTGTCTGGATCTTCACCACTGTAGCTCAGCAGATGAGCAGGGTAATGGCGTCTGAAGAATAGTCTGTAAGGAATAATTAAGAAATGATTAACCTTACTAAAATGTAGCAGTTAAATAAATATTATGAAGCCACTGTTCAAAGCTAGGTTTTTTTTCTGAACGAAATTGTAAATACAAAACAAAACAAAACAGTCTTAAAAAAAGCATACATCTAGGTAGATTTAGAAACATGCGACAAGTCTTACTTCCTGTTGATGTCTGTCAGTGTAACACCCTTCAAGGTCACCTTCAGGTTGACTACGGTGGGTGTCATGGTACCCGAGTCCTTCTCAAAGGTAGAGGACACTGCCCTCTGCACAGCACATGGTCCCGTCAACATCTCGGTGGGGACAGCATTCAGGTAGAGGAAATTGCAAGCTACGGAAAAGAAAGAAAGAAAGATTGTGAGCTAACTTTGTATTGAGTTACAATACAAACAATACAAAGTTACAATAGTTACAATAGCATTGGGGAAAACTCGTTCTCAGTAAGTAGAACCCTTCATAGTCTACTGCTAGACTAACCCGGATGTGACGCAGGGACACCTCTGGCAGGCCTATCAGTTGAATTGATAAGAAATCTACCAGGTCTATTCTGCTTTAAATCACTGAGCTTTGGAAATGTATGAGAAGGTAAGCTAAGACACATGACTCAGCAATAAACAACAGCCTGGCTGTTAGTACTCAAACATTGAACTAGCATTAAGGTGAGCTACCGCTATCTAGCACAGACACGTTTGTTCTCGTTTAGCGAGGTATTTTGACCACCAACACAGCCACGTTGTTAAAATACACAGCAATAGATCGGCAACGCTTAACCCAAAGATACAATAACAAGTGAGCATCAGCGAATGGCGGGCATACGTCGCCATATCTCACCGGTTTTCGTCTTGACCTCTGAAGTTGTGTTATTTGTCCTCTCTTCTCCCGTACCCAGATCTGTGTGGACAATTTACATTGGTTAGGTTCTGACAACGGGGACCGCAAGGTTTGCTAAGTAAGTAACACAGACACACACAATAGTGATGGGAAGTCCGGCTCTTTCCAAAGATTCGGCTCTTTCTGCTCGGCTCCTTGAGAAGAGCCGGCTCTTGTGGCTCCCAAACGGCTCCCAAATGGCTCTTCATTTAGTATCATTTAGAGCCTTCTATTTTAGCCTAATCTAGCAATTATGAATGGTTTGTGTGTTAGTAAGCATTTTTTCATTCAGTGTTTTCATAAAAGTCTTATTTTTATGCTTTTTTTTTCTTTACAAAAAAATACACAGTTACTATTGTTTAACATTTTGATCAAACCTTTAAATGAAACCTTGAAATTCCTTCTTTCACATTATGGTATGATCCTAGTCTGTTCTCGCATGTGATTGACCCGACGGGAGTCGGCTCTTCTCGTTCACTACAAAGAATCGGCTCTTAGAGCCGGCTCGTTCGCAAACTACACATCACTAACACACGGTTGGTTTGCAATAAATGCCTACCGTGGGACTGGAGCAGTAATTTGCAGGGTAACGCGTAAGCAGTTATGGTGTGTTGGTAGACCAGAGCAGACAGACTACCTGCAAAGATGACAAAATCAAACGTTGGGTTAAGGCACATTAAACTTCTCATTGCCTCATGCAGCATCGCAGTAGGGTAGAACTGAAGCTGTATCCTCACACAACAGAGTAGTACTGCAATAGCAACAAAAGAGAGTTTATACTGTAGATCCGGTAAGGGAAGCTTTGAAGTGCTACTTTCTAAAATTAGTCTGCCAGGGCTATATTATTTATTACACCTACTGTATCACACCATGTGTTTGCGGTGGTGAGTGTGTATGCTTTCTAACATATCAGATATATCTGAGATTAGATCTGATATAACCACCACTTTCACTATTTTCCCTATTTTCTAAATTTTTAGAATAGAATCATGTTGTTGTTTTTTTCATAGGGGGTGGGCTGAGCAATAAAAAAAAAAAAAAAAGATTATGATGAAATCAGATGATGAATTTTATTATATATACTTTTTTTAGCTGTGGAGCCAATCTTCCCTCATGGTCGAATGTAAATGACACTAGTGTCGTCTGATGGAATCATGTCTGTTTCCCGTTATGGTTTTAACAATAGAAATTTAAACGCTGATGTCTGTCTTTAGATCTGCCTGTTTGTGCACACAGTCAGTCTCGTTTTCACATCTTCAGATAGGCCCCGGTAAGAAAGTGTAGAGCAAAGGTAAAGTCACAAGAGTAATAGCTGTATGAGTGAGGGAGAACACCCTGTGAGCTCAGAGCTTTGACAGACCTAAACAGGACCAGCCCATCGCGTCCCACCCACCTTCCTGGAGGCCGACAGACATCTGACTCAAGCAGTCTGACTTAAGCAGAAGTCACCAAGGCCAAGATGTGTGCTCATATTAAGCTTAAAGTGAGTTTTATAGACAATGAATAACTAGGCATGCGATGAAGTTGTTTTTGTAGCCCTATACTTACCAAAGTACGGTTCCTGAGAAGAGCCTTTGATGCAAACGCCCTTGGCTGACGACTCAATAAGGAAGTGTCTGACGACCTCTGAACTGCTTTCTCCTGTTATAAAAAATATACATGTAAGATGTTGCCGGCATTACTATGAACTTTGTTTGCTAATAATTAGCAATGATTTGATCAAGGGGTAGGGGGAATAATTTTAACTATAGTTAATAACGGCTACAGCACCAACCTACATCAAGTACGATGACAAAAGCCCTGATCATGTCTGAGACATTCTGCACACCGAGCGGAGTCTTAGTGCCCAAGTGTTTGTGAATGTTTGTCAATGTTTTGTATTGATGAAAGCGATAAAAGGAGGAGGAAAAATCTTTATTTATTTATTTTTTGTTTGATTGCTTACGGCAGCATAAACAGTTGGTCTTCTTTTGTGTTTACACAGTGCATACTGTGGGTGGCAATAATGATAGTCCTGTCTTACTGCCTCACCACATATCACTGCATGCCCGCAGACATGCTTATTCAAGTCAACAGAGGTGGGTAGGTCATTCCCAGGTGATGAAAACAACAGCACTGTGCTACACTGCGTACATATTGTTTTCTGAAAATGTCTGTAGTAGCCAGTATGCAAGCCCACTCCTAGCCCCACGTGTATCTATTCTGACCTAAATATACTGTAGCTGTTTATAGTAGTACATGTTTCCAAACTGTTATAAGGTAATGTCAAAACAGCACTATCCTAAATAGTATGGGATTACCTGGTTGGCTTGTAGGAGATATGTTGTCGGATACCTGGTCCACCTTCATAGCCAGTCCAAAGCAGCCCCGGTAGGATGTGCTGTCCCTAACCACAAAGGATCCAGGCTCCTTGTCCTTTACCAGGACTTCAGCTAGAAGTAATTGAACATTCCAGAAACAGCTCAGAAACAGTTGAGTAAGTCTGTCACTTTCTGTATACATATTCTGCAGCACAGCCCTGATATAACATTTCCATCCTTACACAAAAAATTACTAATTGGACAAAAACGTTTTTAGATCTATAGTGGTGGCTCAATGTTAATACTTAGTTTCTGACGCATTGTTGCAAATGTGTCTATAGTCTTTACAGTTCTGATAATCATCTTTGTAGACCTGTTGTTGTCTTGAATGAGATGTGTGGAATGTGACGTTTTGGGATCCTCACCTTCCGCTCGGTTTAGATGTGGACGGAACCAGAACTTAGAGGTATCCATAACAAACTTCATGGATGGCTGGCTGCCATGGAAATGGGCTTGGAAACCTAAACAACCATGAAAATATGAATGATGGAGGTCCAACATACAAATTCCAAAATATGTGTCTCCTTTTCCAGCAACAGACGCAAGTCAGTTGCCAGAAGAATAGAGCATTAAGACTCACTTGAATCGGGAAATGGCTTGGAGTTGGATATCCGGACGGTCTGTGTCGAGGGTGTCTGTGGTGGTGGAGACTGACGACTAAGCTCTGGTTCTGGTGCCCCGTTGAGTAGCACCACGGGGATATCTGTCAAGGACCCAGCCAGCGAGGCAGGGCTGCTATGTGCTCCCTCGCCGTGGAGCTCCTGGAAGTGTTCAACTGGTGAGGGCTTTGTTGGCGAGGGCCTGGTGTCGAAGGGCCTTGTTCTGGACTCGTCACTGAAGTAGCCAGATGTGCGAGTAAGGAGGTTCTCTGGACTGTATGCGTCTTCACTGGCCAAGGACATGCAACTAAGCAAGAGAGGAGAAGAGGATATGTTGCAATAGCTAATTGGTCTTTGGTGCACTGTCTATAAAATAAAGTGTTCAAATATGTTTGTTCTATGCCCTTGGACAATTCAGTTTTTATTACTATTAACTATGGTCCCCTGTAACCAAAACAAGGTGTTGACATGGAAAAGTAATGTTTCTAATGTCAAATGTAAAACTCAGTTGACCAATTCATTGAAAAAAATAGGGTGTACTATGAGAGCACGCAGTGATTTGCTGGGAAAATACGTACATTTGAACGTTTGGGCCTATGACAGCTGCCATAAAATGTTGATTTGGACGTAAAACAATTTTAGTTCACAGAGTCAAAGTCTCCCACTCATTGTAGCAGCTATGTTTGCTATGACATCATATTTTCTTGGTTCATGGTTTTCAGCTGAAGGAGAGAGTTGCTCATGTTATAAATATTGATTCAATTGTCCAAGGCAATATCTTCTGTTGGCTCCTAAAGTCAATGGTTATTCACTTAAAATGGCCCAGGCAGCCCTTTAAACTTGGTGCGCAGTTACACGCCGCACACATGAGATATAGTTTTAATGCCGGTTTGCCAAAAGCTGCGTGCTTGTGAGTTCTACCTTCCAAGGATGTAGCTGGTGTCGGAGCCCGGTGACATGGAGAGGAGTGAGGTGGCGCTGTTCCTGTTGGAGTACGACGTACGCAGGGATCCTTGCGGGGAGGACATCTCGCTCCTGTGGGAAGGGTTTCGCCGGTGAACGCTGCCGAGAGGCAACGGGGGGCGGGAGGACGACGGCGAGCCCGAGAAGACCAGCGAGCCGTGGGGGCTGCAGCTGGGCGCGGAGTACGCGGGGATGGGAATGCTGCGCGACGGGGACAGGGCAGTGTAGGGTGAGGAGCAAGGGCCGCATCCTCTGGGGACGAGCACGCCGCCGGAGACGTCTTCGTCCGGGGAGGAGGAGTCTGAAGACGGGAGGGAAAAAAATAGCACCGAGATTGAAAGAGGACATTGGGGAATGCTGTGTCGACATTCAACAGGATGTGAAACTTCCCCTTTCTGTGAACAATAACATGAGTGTTGTTAACAGTGAATTTGTTTCTGTATGCATGAAAGATTGCATTAGCTATATTCATAACTGAAGACCTAGACTCAAGTGGTCTGTTACCTGTGTACACACCTACAGTGTCTAAATTATTTTCCTTCTATGGCTTGGTTCTGCGGCCGCAAGATGGTCCTGCCTCAGTATGTAAACACAACAAGTATAACTCACCTGATAAAGGCATTGTAATATAGTCATGTCATGCAGGTGCTTACTTGCTCAGAGTCCCAAGCCACGCTATTCATTCCTGTCCAAACGCCAATGTAAATACTGTGTTCCTGCCGCTGCGATGATGATACAAAATCACCCAGAGCAGTTTCAACTTGCCCTGTTCTTGTAATCTGCCTGCCTTTCTGTATAAATGGCCTCTATCGAACGGGCGTATAGTCTGCGGACGGCGCAAGAGTCAGAAGGAGATTGGAAAGAGACGTGTATTTGAAGTCACTTGACGATGACTAGTGCTGACGCAGAAATGGAAAATCCGTCTATGAGTATGTAGTCACCGTGAAGTCTGCTTCTTGAGTGCTCCTAGGCAGTTCTTACCCCGGTAATGAACCGTGCAACGCGGCTTTAAATCCATCGCTGTAACAATGAAACCTCCGCATTCGCTGTATGACACATAGTGATGTATCGCCATGTATTGTTGGGTTCTTACTAATTATTTTTTTGACACCACAAACGGTTCTGTTCCGAATAATTAACATGGCATTCATTTACACAGATATAACGTATGACTTATGCATTTGGCTACATGATATTTATCTATATTTTGCGTTGACTCTTGCACACTGACTTACTGTACAGCAGCAGTGAGTGACCATCAAAGAGGCGACTACATAGTCAACTCTGTGTGCGTGTGCCTGAGATGAACATGACGTTGTACTCAGTCTGGGCAGTAATCCCAGAGCAGTCTGAGTTGTGCAATTACCCAATGATGTAAAATTAAACTGAAGTAATGGGTGAATTTCCAGAGCCCCAGGCTACCAGTGCAATTGGCTTCATATGGGTTAGTCTTGGTTTTATGGCGCTCTGTTTTACACCTGTGGGGGTTTATTGCCATCTTTATAAGCTCAGCTCAAGGCTGCCTGTGTTGACTCTATTGACCTTTTAGAAGAGAAGATTATTTAAAATTCAGTCCAGATTGTAAGTCCTATTAACTAAATAGCGGTGTTATCATTGGCTGTCTAATATCCTGTAGCCATAAATAGCATAGAAATGTGCCATTTGGTGGAAGCTTTTATGCAAAGTGTCTCATATTGCCATAAGTGCATTCATTTTCTATCATGGGTGGCCCCAGAAGGAAACAACCCTTTAACACTGGTAGTATTAGTGCCCTGCTCTACCCATTGAGCTACACAGGACTAAAATAACCTTTACCGTACCTGTATAAGGGCTGATACACGGTGGACTTTTGTTGACCGGGATGGGTTCAAATGTCGGATCCAATTCCAGGATGAGCTGGTTGAGGTTCTCCAGGGAGGTGTCGAGGTCAGGGTCACTGAAGGCATCGCTGGGTTCCAAGAGATTGGGACTTTGTTTTGTTGTCTGCTGAGAAGAGTCCAGACGGATACTTTGGCCCACTCTCAGAACATGATTGGGTATCATGTGGGACATGTTTTCGGCTATAGGCATCCCGTTAAGAAACCTTCAGTCTGCTTGGAGAACAAAAGACACAGGCACAATGGCGCTGGAGATCAGTTACACTGGCATGAATGGAATAGCTAACTCCATTTAGTTCGCTGTACAAAATGGAGCCAACATTTTTTTTTTTCCCAGATTCTCATGTATTCATGAAAAATGGAGCGTACTTAACTGTATTTTGCAACGTGCATTTTTTGCAGACTCAAGTTTCTTTATTGTTACTGAGTGCTACAAAGCAACACTGGGACAACACAGTAGCTCTGACATTTATATAGGAACTAAAGGTCAACGCATTTTATAAATTATGAACTTAGTTTTGAACATAGTTTACTCTATTAATATGGGGCTGCACAGAGTTCATATAACACTTTGATATTTTACCTGAACTCCATCAAAGTATACCCACATGCAAGTCATGCATTACATAACTTGAATGCCATTATTGTTGTAGAGCGTCATGTCAGACAATTAATGGGAGTCGTTATTGGTAACTCTATTGTCATTACCTAACCATTAGTGTACAGTGCTCCCAGGCTTCTTGTGTAACAGTTTAAAGAGGTACTGTGCTTAAACATGTTTTTAAGATGTAAGCTAAATTATACGACTGTACTATGATAAAAGCACATCAATCATGGTGTTAATATTGACATTGATACCAAATTTGTCAAAATCCCCATTTCATGGGTTGAAAATGGCTCAACACACCATCTGATGTTTTAAATCAGCCTGAGCCTTGCGAGGCCAATGCCGACATAGAGTCGACTGTTTTGGTGCTACTCTACGTCATGAAATTTAAAGGGGCTGCTGCCCCACACATCCACGCACCCCAACCCGCCTTTCAGCCCCTTGCCCAGTTTTTTAGCATTTTTGGGTGGAGTTAGGCTCAGACCCGGGGGTGTAGCAGTTACACTTTGAAGGAGCATGACACAGACTAAGATAATGGATTAAAGTACTGTAATGCTGAGGAAGGGTGTGTTGGCGTGTGGTACGATCAGTGCACACTCTGCCCCCAAGTGTTCTACTGAGCAGGTGTGGCTCTCAGTGAGTCATGTTCCCCCTCATGGTAACCATGACTACACCAGTGTTGTTCTACAACAGCCCTTTGCTAGTTAAGTGTTCCTCCTTTAGTTAACTTTTGCATTAGCAATACAACTACAGACAAAATACAACTGATTCCATGTATTGTTGAATTATGAAGATCAAGGAGTATAAGCTCAAGTGATACAATTTCAACATAGTAAAGAAATGGTGTAGTGTATGTATATTAGGCATATGAGCTATAATGCCACTTTTGACTTATTCAACCATCTTCAGAGTAATGAGAGGTTACATATGCTTTAATGCAATCATTTATGGCCTGGCAAAGCCATACTTTTTTGACAAATTTTAGATTTAGTCAATTATAGTTTTTTTTTTTTGTCCAAAGGTCTGTTGTAATCATTATGAATAGTCAGAAATCAACTAAAAACAGGTTGTAGTTTCTGGCTGTAGACCCTTGTTAAAACAATTATGGTTTTATATCATTTACATTTAGATGAGATACCTGAGTCACCTTACCTTATTTTCCTCTTGTCTTGATCCTGTTGTGTTCAGTGTTCTCTTCCCAGAGTGTTCTCTGTTTTAATTTGACAGCTCATGTGTTGAATGCTTTTATTAATGGATCCCAGCCCCTTCTCCTGTTAGCCAATCAGCTGCGAGGCACACCAGTAGCCACACAGCAGTCTGAGTTAAGTGTGATGACATCAGCTCTGCAGTGTAAAACCTATGGCTGGAGGGGTATAATATTTTTCCAGTGGACTGAAAAAGTAAAGAAATTCTGTAGAAGACAGAGTCTCATATGCTGCAATAGATATTGCAACTATAATTATCTTCCTTATCTACCTCATCTTCATCTGCCTTTTTAGCCCCAGGCAAAAATTCTCGGATCTCGGAGTTATAGTGGTTCCCAGCAGTGTTATGTGCAGGCCCACACCTGTAGACATTCCCTGACGTCCACCAACCACTGCCTTGTGGATGAGTCCCGTAAGACACAAACACCCCCAGAGAAAAGCAATGTGCCGGAGGCGCGCATAGGCGGGCCGCGACAGACTGGGGTTCCGACAGCTTCCCCGAGCTGTGAAAATAGGTGCCAGTTGTTCTGGGTGTCTCCCCTCGCCCCTGGATTCCATCTCATCACAGCGAAGATGGTGCTGCTGGGACTCTCGGCGCACCTCCAGTGGCACTCAAATAACGTCACTGCGCAGGTCTCTGCTTCTGACCTTGGCGAATTACATTCTATCGGGTCAAGTCAAGTTTATTTATATAGCCCTTAATCACTTTACAGTCTCAAAGGGCTTCACAAGCCCACAATCACAAAGAATTAAACGCCATCTGTGTCCCCACGCCGCTCTACGGCTGTGAAGCCCGGACCCTGTACCTTCGCCATATCCGACAGCTGGAGACATCGAGCGCCTTCAGTGCATCCTTGGACCTAACCTGGCGTGACCGTGCGCCACATACGGAAATACCGCCAAGAACCAAAAGCAAAAGTATGAAGGCCGCAATTCTTCACCACCAACTATTCAAGGTATCGAAGTGGAGATGAGGGAAAGGAGGCGACAGAAGAGGAAAATGGTCATTGCGGTCCAAACTAACCCCCGACCATACATGCCCAATCTGCAATAGTATACGTGGTTCTCGTATTGGACTTTCCAGTCACACCGAAACTCACCAGTGAAACGGAAGTAGAAGTCATCATCAGATACGATGGACTACCATCGTAGCATGCAAGTAGTATTTTGTCAATACTCTATTAATCCACAAGGAGGACATTTTTACCTGCAACCCTCTACCGTAAGATCATAAAACAGCCCCTCTGGAGCTGGTAATGAAGCAGTGTCTTGGCCCAGGACACCTGTACAGAGCAGACACATTGTGTAATGAGGGGAACAGACCTGGGAACGTCTGGTTACACAGGAGGCTCTGTGACTGCTAGGCCATCCTGCAACCCAAGTTACTGCACCTATACCACACTGTACCTTACTATAAGTATCTATAATAAAGTATTACTATAATTAATCCTAATTGGATTAATGACCAACAAGAGCATAACCAAAGTACTAACTCCTATTTTTAAATACTTCTGGCTGACTTGAAATTTGAATGGATAGTCCCAATGTTGTACATTCAAAGCAGATATTGGGCCAGCAGTTTTGGGCCAATTTTGTTGAATCGATAATTCACCAGCCACTTTTACTATTTTACTAGTGTAAAGGATAGACAAGAACCTACTCGGCCATAACTGACCAGCTGGTGACTGTTGTTAATTTGTGGCCACTGAGTTGGTACTAATGTTATGTGTACTAATTATGATGGCTACAATAAGTATTTAATATAGGTTTTATGTTTTTAAGGTGTGAGCAAATTAAATAATGACAAAGTATGAGACTGGGCGTGTATAAAAAGCCATTTAATTATTTTTACAGTATACAACAACAAACAATGTAAAAAAAAAAAAACAGTACAAAAAACCTTCGATTATTGTTTTAATATCTGAATGGATGACAAATGCTAAATATATGATAATTTGTGTTATCTACATGTGAAATGATCAACATTGTATTTTATTATGTATATGTTTGTGTCAGTGATCTGCTGTGTTTTAGTTTGTGACTTTAACCATGTTTGTCAGTCCTTTGTGTGTTGTCCGTGGTTACGCGTATGGCAGAGAGGCCATATAGGTCATTTTAGGGAGAAAATGTGGTGGTGGTCTCAGTATCGGTGGCCGCTGAGCTCCTCCGCCTGCCACAGGTGTACCTATAGAACTTCTCCTGGCTCATGCAGCCAAAGTCCTTCAGCAGCTTCATCAGATCGTGCCGGAACTTGACGCCAACGAAGGCGTACACAAAAGGGTTCAGGCAGCACCTGAAGAACGCCACGCACTGGGTAATATCGGTGACATAGAGGAGCCTGTTGTCATAGTTGCACTCTTTGATGCCGCCATTGGCAGTACTGAGCGTGTTCAGAAACAGTACAAGGTTGTAAGGCACCTGGCAGAACAGGAAGGCAGCCACCACGGCGAAGATGACCTTGATGGCCTTATTCCGCTCAAAGTTGCGGGCCTGGCATAGGATCTGAACGATGACACTGTAGCAGAAGCCCATGACCAGGAGCGGCATGGCAAAACCCACGATGATCTGGCTTGTCTGGATGGTGACGCGGAGCTCAGAATTGCCGCTGTAAAGGCTACAGGTTTTGTTGGTGATGGTGGTGTAGATCATCTCCGGCGCTGAGAAAATAAGCGCCAGGAACCAGATGACGGCCGACGACACCTTGCTGAACTGCACCACCTTGGAGCGGTGGCGGTGGGCAGAGACGGCCTTGGCGATGGCAAAGTACCTGTCCACGCTGATGCAGGAGAGGAGGAGCATGCTGCTGTAGAAGCTGACCTTGTAAACGGCGTGCATGATTTTGCAACTAGCCACGCCCAGCTGCCACTCCGCCATTGAACTGGCGGCCCAAAAGGGGAGCGTCAGAGCGAAGAGCAGGTCCGCAAACGCCAGGTTGAGCAGGTACACGTCGGTCATGGTCTTCAGACGCTTGAAGTAGTAAAAGGTGAGGATGACCAATATGTTCCCCCCCAGGCTCAGGAGGCAGATGACGGAATAGAAGGTGGGCATGAACCACTGGCGGAAATTACGGTTGGCGTCTTTAGCACACAGTATAGCGTATCCGTCATAATCTGAAGAAGAGCCAAAGTAGTCCTCTGTGGTGGTCGCGTTCTCATATTCTTGAGACGAGCAGTTCTGGAATCAAAGACGGCAAGACTTTAATATGTAAAGCAAATTAAATTTAGGTAAGTGAAATAAACTACCTATTATTTGACAGCCCCCTGACATATTTGTGTGTTTTCATATAACTTTTTTTAAATAACATATAACCATTTCCTGAGGGGAAATTGGTGTTGTGAATGTAAGTCTGTGGTTAGTTGGCATTTCCAAGTCTATGTGAGTACATTTGCAAGACGTGCAAATACATGGCGGCATCACTGATTTTTATGGTTTAAGATAAATCTACCGCAGTTGTGTGAGAAGAGGGGTACATTTAGTTATTTTCTTACCTTTAAGTTTAAGATCCATATCAGCAGAGATGGTAAAAGGATTTGGAAATCTGTAAACCAAATGGAGAACTTGATATAGGATAGTTAGGGAGCTGAATGACCTGGTTCCTTTTTGGAACGATTGATGATTGCCAGACCTCCTGAGCCCCTTGACCTTTCTTGAAACCCCATATAAAAAGAGTTGGTCTATGTACATTCATCTAAGAGTTTTTTTCAGATACTGCAGATCCAGTGACATGTCCTGATTATTTACTGATCTAATAGAGCTACTGTATCATTTAAAAGCCAAACTGTCCAAAGACTTGCAGTAGACATTTAAAGAAAGGACATCTTGGGGAGTCAACACCCAAGTGATGTAATTGGTTGTTCCAAAATTATTTTGTTATATCTTAATTTCTTTAGTGTGTTTATGGTAGCCTTTGTTTGTTGAAGTACTATTTCCACAGAATATTCCTTTTGGTTTCATATTTAATAGGAAATTTCCCCTAGGACTCATGATTAGGCAAAATGAAACTCTCGAAACAAACAACTCAGGTTTCTACTGTTGATTGACTTGATTAATTTCAGCAGAACCTTAGTAGTATGTAAATGATGGTAGTGGTCGACCGTCTGGCATTATCTGGCATTTTGAGATCGTCGTCATTGACCGACGACCGCGCCCACGTGGCCAATTAACAAAAATGTTAGCTCTCCCCCTTTGTTCCAATTCCACCATCTGCAGACAGCCTTGTCACTTGTCTGTGGTACGGTTTAGTTTTTTGATTACCTGTGGACAATTTATTTTGTTTATGATATATGTTGATTAAATTAATAAGTAGAGTACAGATCTACTAAAGAAAACAGATAATGCACTTTTTTTTCACAAATATTTGTTATTTGTTTTTGAGTGAATAATATATTATTGTGCTAAATACACATTCATTTAAGTTCAGCAATTTTGTGGCTTATTTGTTTTTATTAAATTGTTGTATTTTATCAAATGCAAAACAAGAAATTGTATCGGCACTATAATAATAATAATAAATTAAACTTATATAGCGCTTTTCAAGTGCTCAAAGACGCTATAGTGGCCATCGGCTGCCGTGCTCACTAAATATCAGTATCACCATTGAAAAACCCATATCGGTCGACCACTAGCACGAACTGTTCTTTGATACAGTTTAAAGACACCCACGCCCCACACACACACACACACGTTTGCCCTTTTAACAAAAGGAAGTGCACAACTAGCTCACAAACACCATTATTGACACAGTAATATAGTCATGAGAGGCATTACACTCTCTATTGACCCTGTTATCCAGCTAAGATTAGTACTGAGCAGTGGCAATGTTGTGTAGATTACACACACAAAAAATAATCTGGGCTGACCTGTCCATGAAAGGGATTCAGTTACTGGTTACTGAAAAGTTTAGTTTTCATGTAGTGATTACTAATTACGTTTTAGGTAACTTCCAGTTATTTCTAGCTCAATATATGCAAAATAAGCACAAACCACAGAACCACGGCATTCTTTTTGGTTAAGGTACATTGTAGGTAACTCTAAGAAATGGGACACATCAGTGTATCATACTATTATCATACTATTATCATACTACTACATCATTTTAATGGAGACTCTCTTAAACCTTAAGCACTCACCGTTGACAGAGGTCATCTTGGCTAAGTCTGCCTTGTCTCCCTCTAAGAGCAAAGAGTATATTCTTGATGAAGCCACTGAATGCAGATGAGGCTACTGTCAGTATAGTAGTGGTTTTTTCCCTATTGCAGCTGTTAAAAAAAAAAAACAGCCTGTGATCACACGGTTTCTGCATCTCGTCAACCCTCAAGGATCATGTGAGATAACCACAGGGCCGAGCTAAAACATGAAAGCGTATGTACCTGGGTGTCTGTGGTCAAAAGCAATAGATTATACAATTCTATGAACTGCAATGTATATTTAAAACCTATAAAATAGATCTGCATCACTGCATTAGTGTAGTTAACTGTCATACTAACGTAGGTAACGCATTGCCGTAGCATTTTGAAACCATAGTTCTGTAAAAATAAAACGGGCAGATGGTGACTGACCACAGTGAGACCACAGAGTACATTACTGTAAAAGAGTCGACAATGTACTAGCAAGTTTTTTACTGTTTACTTTTTTGTGTTTTATTTGGTCATTCATGTTTTTGGTTTTTTTCTATTGGGACAATTAGAATTAACAAAATGTATAACTGTACCCGTTATTTTGGAAACATTGCCATTGTCAGCAAATAAAAGGGAACCCTTTTTTGACCACAGATCATATTTTTAGTTGATTCGATTTTAAGAAATCAGATCAGATTTCAGTCAACGTTACCATCCCCTACACCTACTCGCCATTTTCTGTCAATTACAACGTGATGAGGGAAAATAAAAACAAATGTATTCCAGGAAAAACGGTAACTGTCACTTTGTGCACACAACATGTAAATAAGCTTAACATGGTAAAACTGTGCCAGCAAACTTACCGTTTGCCGTCTGTTACGTACATGTACATTATAGTGATGCTACTGTTCAAAGCTCCCCACTGCAGGGATCACTTAAAATCAGTGCGATGAGTGAGAGGGTACATCAACAGTAAGACATGTACTAAAACCTATTATTTTCCAAATGTATAGCCTACAAAATGCATGTAATAGATTGTATAATCCTGTGATTCCTGATTTCCGTTCTAGGGCTACATTGTATCCAAAATGTGTCAAACATTTTATTCCTGAAACACGTAACCTAAAAGCCTCTTCTTTGTGAAAAGTAATAACTTTACATATAGTGAACTGTTATTGTATTTTCTTGAGAATCAGTGTTCAGTTGCACATACCATGCATCTGTTTTCCATTAAATCATTTTATGTATATAAGGGTGACAGTGGGTCCACTGTGTTCTTTTTGTCAATAAAACAGTTGATATTTGATACTTGATATTTACTCTCGACACGACCAACCCCCACTCGCACCTCCAAAAGCTCTGCACTCTGTACAAGCAGCTGCACACCTGTTGTGGTTTCAAGCTTTCACTTAAGGCAACATTAACCACATTGTGTACCACGTGACCGGTTGCATTGTCAGGAAAAGGCATTGAAGCAGTGGCAAATCTCGTGTCACCATATCGGTACTACGGTGTTTGCTGTCTGCTACGTCCCTCTCATCGGCGAATACATGAATACTGAAGCCGGAACCTTAGAAAACCCTGTGTGCAAATTTAGATCTCACACTTTATATCTCATGCTTCATTCCATTTGGCAAAAGTGTTGTTTGAAAGTACACAACAAGACATATCACTCAACAATTTGGAGGAGTGTAGTTCATTGAAAACAGGAAATTTGAAGAACATTCCTTTTCATGTTACCCACTTCCCTTACCTTTACTTTGCAAAGGCCAAATGGTAAAAAAAAAACACCACAATGCCTGCAACAATGGTGTGATTCTCTTGGCAGCTGGCTGCAGAGACACTGCAGGATTTGCACCCTGTACAGTGTCGTGTTCTAAAACTGTATCAAAGACTTCAGTATTACAGTATGTGCCTTTATGTACTTATACTTTCGCTTGTGATATCAAAAACTGCCGGACAACACAATCACCACAATAATGTTCTCAGGGTAGAAAAGTTTATTGATAGAAATATGTAAAAGGAAATTCATTTTAAGACTGCATGTTTATGACTGAAGCTGCTTTACGAGATGAAAATCCATGTTTAAGCAAACCTTGTAACACCGCGTACACAATTACATGTAAAAGTTTTCCGCTGAAAATTGCAATACTGATAATAATGTAACACTGAGAAATGTTCTAAGCGTACTGCTTTTGATTTGATTGACAGCTAGCAAACTTGAGAACACTGTTGTCGAGCACTGTACAGCATTGGTGATCTTGTGACTTATTTATGGATGGATTGGGCGCCCAGGAAGCCTATACACAAGTATAATAAAATGCTGATAATAAATAACTAAAAAAAACTACTACTAGTGACTACAAACTCCTGAGACAATACTGTCACTTTAATACTGATACAGAGAGTAAACAAACATTCTCCTGCCTAGGAGACAATCACCCCACTCCACTCGTCACAAGTAAGCCAACTTTGTTTTTTTTGTTTTGTTTTTTTTTAAATGCGACAACATGCAAAAATAACAATAAAAGCAGCAATGGTATTACGATACAAAGAACAAAGTTAAATATAACATTGAACAATGTTTTCTTCTTCATGTGACAGTTTTTTATATATACAGCCAGTCTTAATTCGCTATGATCTGGGTATATGCCAGATACAGTGCTAGAGAATAAGACAGGAGATATGTATTGATATGTGCTGAGGAGGGGTTGTATGGTTTCTTCCAACTGGTACCCAGGTCTGTGGGGGAATAATAGTGCATTCAGATGGGCTTCTCTGGCACATTTAGCAGCCATTGATTTTAGACAGGACCGTTGCGTTGTAGGCTTCAAGTGATTCAAATTTTGGGTCTATTTTCTTTTTTTAAATCGGCGCATGTCTAGAAGCCTGCGTGTTCTGAGAATCACTTCAAAACTGACTCCTCAAGTTTGCATTGCAAAATTGAGCCCATTTGAACACAGTTAAGATGCTTTGACGAGTTGAGATGCTTACTGTGCATTAGGTTATCAGAAGATGATGTTTGGAGGCCACTGGACGCAATGACAGCATGACAGTTCTCAGCCGGTCAGGGGTTTAGCTCAGTGAGGTACTCGCGCTCGGCTAGGGCCCTCTGAAGACGGCTCGCTAGGCGGGGCGTCTTCTGTCTGGGCGGAGGTGGTCTCCGAGCCTGTGTTGCTGTCACTGGTGCCTTCCTCCATGGCTCCCTCCGGAACGCTCTCCTTGTCCTCGGACGCCGCCTCCTCGCTGCCTGGATGAGCCTCCAGCTCCTCCGAGGCCTTCGACTTGCCTGGATCAACGAAACAAAATGGGGAATGACAACAAAAATGGACTGACGTCAAAGACGTTCGAGTTCAGCTGAGCAACGCTGACGCTGCTGAGCCAACTAACATCGCCGTGCTGTAAAACCACTACTCGAGTCATAATTGTGCATGCCCAGCGGAGCTGACCTGTGTCCTCGACCTCTTTGTTGTTGCTTTCGCTTAGAGAAGTCTGCTGCGACTTGTTGCCATGTGTCGCGCAAATGTGCTTTTCTTCCTCTGCCAACACGCAGGTAGGAGCTTCGCGGGCTCCTTGCTCCCCTGCCTCCTTCTCGCGTTCGGCCATGCGTTTGCGGGACGCCTCCTCTGCTGCGGCGATCTCCGCAGAAATCTTCTCCATGTCCACCTCTACTTTCATACAACACAGCTGTGCGGAGGCACGGTAATGCGGGTTTGGCCCAAGTGGTTAAGTGGCAAAAAAAAACAAAACAGTGTCTTAAGAGCATTTCTTATAATAAAACGTTCAGTACTATATATGGTTTAGTTAAGGGATATTGTCTCTCATGAGGTTGGGGTTAGGTAAAGGTCAGGTTTATAATCAGCACGTTAGCTTAAATTTATAATGAGCTTTACAACTAGCATAAAGTGAATGTGATGGAAATTAATAACTGCACGCTCAAAATAATTGTGAGAATGAGATAGTTGCTTCAGTGTGTCGCAATCATTTATTAGTCTGGGTCATACACTAATATGGTTCTTCTCCTCAGTCAAGTCATAAGGAGAAGGCTGCCATATAGTCAAAAAGTCAGGTCCACCACCTCCCTGACCGAGTCGGAGAGAATGGCCCCCGAACAGAGAAAGCACAGTGGTTTTGTAGTCGTACAATAACAATTCTAACTTTGCCTCACAGGCAAGTCCTTGGAAAAGCAGGTGTTCTGGAGAGAATAGTGTGAACAGAGAAAAGTTATGTTGTTATATTAAAATGAGTGGTTACATGAGTTCTCTACTTAGATTGTATTTTTCCGTCACGAGTAACAACTTAGCATTGTGTTCTTCAGTGTGGTTTTTGCACGACTCATAAACTCCAATAGAGCATAATACACACTACTTTACGTTTTACTTTCTGTTATGTACATGATGGTGACGGTAATTCAAGGCATGTTCAGTCTTGGAGATGTTACTTTTCCAGCACGTACATTGGAAGGCTGGTATGAAGCTCTTGTAAAGGATAAATAGCGCCGCCTGCTGTATACAGTGGGAAATGCATTCAAGGATACAGCGCTACGTCTCAGTTCAGTAAAACTGAATGATTGGATCTACAAATTGTAAATGATGACGACTACATGTTTGCCAGGACATGTGGATGGAGTTAGTAGCAGCTGGTGGCTATAAGGCAGAGCTAGCCTGCCACATAACCAGAGCTGCACTGTGTAGAGTAAAACATGTGCAAAATGAAACTTGCGTGCGAGTTGGTGATGAACCAGCTTGATGTAAAAGATGCCGTACCCTTTTGAGCTCGTTTGTGAAAGACTCTGTGGCTTCGATGAATTTCCTTTTTTTGTCCTGGTGGCGGTCTTCAATCTGAAGCAGCTCTGCTTCCAACTTTCTCTGCGACCCGAGACACACAGGCACCAGCGTTAATACTTTTTTCATGATCGCCCAAGGATGAATCGATACAAACCCAAGGAGCCACCGCTACGGCACACGCCGCGATTACAGAAGGCCCGGGTAACAGAATTCGCTCGTACCTGGTGCACCATCAAGGACTGGACCTGCCGCTTGAGGACCTGCATGCGAGCGGTGGTCACAACCGAGCGCACATCTGGGACCACGCTCTCGCTGAGGATCTCGCTGATTAAACGGTGGTTGCGTTGGAAACGAGCCGCGGCTGAGTGCTTTATGGAGAATCCATCATCGTAATCTGAAGAGATGGGGGGGGAAGAAAAAAAAAAGAATTTGGCTCTTTGCTGCTGTTTAAGATCATATGATTTCATACACCGGTCAAAATGCAAAAACAGTAAATGGGTACGTGCTGGGTTTCGTTGAGGTTTCAGCAAAAGAGGCACACGCTGATCAAAATGACACACATATTGTTGTAGCGAGACACTAGAAAACAACAGGAGCCTAGTACACTGTTTATACAGAGGAAAATATAGGCCAATTATGTCAAATTTTGACCTTATGGAAAAGCAGACCCCTCGTTGTGTGACTGGGACAACCTGTTAATTATAACTCACTTCATGCAGATGGAGGGTTCAAGATGTTTACAATTTTCATTCACCAACAAATGTTAATCTTTGTTGTAAATGTAGACTCATTTGCTATATAAACACAGTGGTGATTGTAAAACGACTGAATAACCAAATAGGCCTCAATCTATAAGTTTCTGTTTTACTTTTGACCTAACAAAGTCATCTTTCAATGGCAACAGATATTTTCTTCATGACTAGTTTTGGCACACAGTTCCTCTATTTTAATGTTGTTTCATGGGTTAATTGGGTACCTCTAATTACAGTTGTTTGATTGGGGTAAAGCCCAGGAAGCCTCTAGCAGGCTCAACTGGAATTTATAGCACACCCGTCCCAATGGCTTTCCATGAAACCCACCCTGAGCAAAACCTTCAACTAACAGTTGGTGTTCCGTGCTCTTAGGTTTCAATTTTGCCAATTCTCAGCCATCAGAAATAAGCTGAAAAAACAAAAAATCCTCATAAAACACGGTAATGTAAGTATTATAAAGCAATGTTTGATTTTATCAATGATGCAATGATGAAATATGCGCCCACAAAGCAAGCAGTGTATCATCATGTGCGGTGATTTCAACACCGTTAGTCATAGAATAGGAGAGATTGTGGTATGGGATATGGGCACGGCACAGACAGGACACCTTTGTGTGTTAAATGTAACCAGAGCCTTTCTACTAGTGTGAACCGATGCTGGTAAAACCAAAGCCAATACGGTGCTATTCTTCAACTATGTCAACCCCATTCTTTCAATGTGCAAACCGAAGGAGCAAATCTTGTTAAATCATCAACGTACGTGCAGCTCGTTGAGAGCCTGATCCCGCAGGGATACCAGTTCTGACGTGTTCATGGTCTGGGGTGTTTCTAAATAGCGACAGGGTTTTATCAGTGGTTTTCCTGTACATCATTATCTTCTATTGAATCCCAGCTAAACCCAAGGCGAGGATCATTTCCTAGAGGTGGGTGTGACTCATCTGTCCACTTGTGACGTGCTTTTTAATGTGTGTGTTGAGTAGATGTCAAGAATATGTTAAGAATGACATTAGAATAGTTGTGCAATACGAAGCCTTTTTTTTTTTTTTTCACTT
>OMKK01018976.1:32838-43531 GCA_900302305.1 Polymixia japonica
CTTTTTTTTTTTTTTTCCATCTGTTTTGCAGCTTAAAAAGGCAGAAATGGCACTTTAAGAGGCAGTACTAGCAATAATATGGAAACCTATAGTGGTGTAGAGGTGTAGCAGACGGCAATAAGATAACAAGAGTGTCTGGGTGTGGGGACGGGCAACTCTGTGCGGTCGCGCCACTATAATTACAGCTCTGTGGCATTTTTCTAAACTTTCAGCGGGAGGGCATTTAGTGTACAGGCCTTACCATCTGGATCCTCAGCCGGCTGAATACTCATATAAGGCTCGCCCTTATCCAGTCTGGACTGCCTCTGCCGGCTTTCCTCTTCCAGAGCCGCCTCAGCGCGGCTCTTCGCGTTTACGTAGGCCAGGTAGGCCGGAGAGTTGTGATAGGCCTTCATGCTCTCATTATACTCAATCTACAGTGGGAGAGATGGCAGGAATGACAGGGAAAACGGGAGAAGGCGGGCAGACATAACACGTGGTCCCTCAATGCTGTTCCAGCCACGACAAGGTAAGGCAAGAGGTTTGTTCAGGTTGTTAGAAAGGAAGGAACGATGACTGGAGGGACCCGCGACTGTTGGAGAGACACGTCTACTGGTCAACCCATCAGGAAAACCCCCCCCAGAAACACCCCTTGTAAAACAACCAACCTTCTCTGCTTCGTAGTCATTCAAATAATCCTGTTTCTCCTCATCAGTGAGGTCCCTCCACATGCCACCGATTATCTTCCCAATTTCCCATAGCTTCAGATCAGGATTGGAGGCTTTTACTTGATCCCAAACCTGGTGATGAGAACCAGACAGGGGTGTTGGGTTGGGTTGGGTTGGGCTGGGTTAGGTTGGGTTGGGTTGAGTTGGGTTGAATTGGGTTAGGTTGGGTTGGAGGGGCTATAAATGGTTATCTCTTTGCAGAGAGGTCACAAACCAGAGGAGGCCGTGTGGTTTAAGCTCCATCTCCAAGTTGATAATTATCCCAATTATCTGCTGTAGAGTGTGTTCGCTATCTACCTTTTTCTGCTTCGTTTCTGGTTTCACACCTACCTCTAACCTACCTAAAACCAGGGCCTGACCAATAATTAACGTGTGACTTAGTGTGTGCTGACTGTGTACTGACTGAATGTCTTAAAAAGCAAAGCGTCTGTGTCTTGCAACAAAGTACGTGATGATGCGAAAGACAGCAATTTGACGTCATGCACTTACCTTTCGGCTATATCTCATATACGGCATCAGCGGCTTATCAGGTGGCTTGGGCGGCTTTGGAATATTTATTCCAGAGGAATTCTGTGGAGGACAAACCGGAGTCATCTTAGGACAGTGTGCGTGTTGAATGATTAGGCCACCATTTTACATTTTAGCCAGGCTGAGAAATAGCTTGTTAAACTACACACAGCGCATGGTTGATTCATTTGACATAAAGCTATGAAAAAAGAGGCTTTGATGCATCAAAGTCAATTCTTATCAGTTCAATTAACTTGATTTAATTAAAGGCAGTTTGAGGCCAAGCAGAAGGCAGCAACTCCACAGAGTAAGATGGAACGGCACTAACAAGGGGGAAAAATTACAAAAATCTGCCCACTGCGAGACATAATGCCATTATCAGAATCAGCCAACCACAGCTTGCACGCAGCGACTGAATTACTGCTCAGCGGCCAAAACCATGCCGAGTAGTGAGTCTGTGATGCCATGGCAACACTGATGGCATGGGTTACTTAGCATGGCTGTCAGCAATGCAGACTTTGAAAGGCAGGCGGTATTTGAATACACACAGATGGACTCTTAGCCTGCACCACGATGGAGGCAGCAGGGGGAGTTTGGAATGACACACATTTCAGAAGCTGTCGGTAATGGCATGAGTAGGACTAACCATACTGTCCGTTCTTTTAAGAGAAGAAAATGTAAAAAAAAAATAACAATAGCTAACGCCTCTTTCTCTTTCTTTCTTTGTTTCTCTCTGAACAAAGCAAAGGTCAATCCTGTGAATAACTGTAGTGCCACTGATGCTCACAGAGGCTACTGCGATGTCTTGTTTTGACTGAGCAAGCTTGAATGTTCAGAGCTGTGTTGAACTGGAATTGAACAACTGCTATTGATTTTGCTTTCGCCGATTGTCATTTTCCGATCACCTTGTTTTCTCTACGTTAATATTCATACCGTTACCCGACTGTTGCTGCCTTGGCTCCCTCCCAGTCTGTAGTTGTTGTAGGCCAGATGGCTGTATGGGTTGTACCCCACAAACCCGGTAGTGTTGGGCATTTGCTGATGGAAACAAATGAGACAAAAACACGAATGAGAAATGACAAACAAAGGAGGGGGTAAAGCCCAGGGCAAAAATTAAACAAATCAATGAAAGGAGACAAGCTGGAAAAATGCAAAATAAAGAGACTTGCCTTCATGCTCGGGCAATAAGGAAACAATCTGTTCAGCAGCAATGAAATATAGGCTTACTTTGTGTTTTTAAGTTGATTTTTAGAAAAACAAATGCTTCACATTCTTTGGAAGGGTATAAACTATGGGAAATGTAAGTCTTCAAATAGGCACAATCAATATAATTTGAGATACCTAATAAATAGTAGGTGCCACAGTTAGTTATACTTACAGTTGTAGGGGCTGGGGGAGGGGGAGGGGCATATGATGGCCTCTCTGTTGTGAAAGAAAAGGCACCAGGGGTTGAAATGAGACATCAGTCCTAAGAGCCTTTTCTACATCTTTTGTGGTGAGATCGTTACTCAACTCAAATGAACCCTTGGTATTTGATAGTTAGTTTCCTGAAGAAACGCCTTCATTGCATGCATTAAAAACAAACCAGTCATTATTTTAATTTTTACAAATGCATTATTACAGAACTCCACTATATTAATTGCTGTAATGCACATTTGATGTTACATTGAACAGATCAGCGAACCAGGATTTATGGGAGAGCGGGTCTGATCTATCAGATGACTGAAAATGCATTGTAACATTAGCAAAGAAGAGCTCAAAACAAATATGAATTCACATCAAATTCCTTACTTGACATCTTTGCAGCGAGGACTAGGTATCAGTCTATTCCAGTCATCGGATCTGCAATAAACACATTTAGCGGGTGAATGCATCTTAATAAGGTATTGGATCAGATGAATGCCCTTGACTGGGGTCGCCTCATTACCAGACAAAACAAAGAGATACCGACGAAGTGTCAAGACAACGTAGCTGGTCAACGTTAGCTAGCAGCTAACGTTAGCCGTCCTGCTGTCGTATTGACAGATAGCGCTAAGACACCGTCGGATGCAGCTGGATTAGCCTTTTAACGTTAGTTCTCGTTTTGTATTAACATCAAATTGCAAGCGAGCAGATGGACGTTAAAAGGGTCTAATTGTGATCGCGAATGCAGTAATTAGGCCGATAGTTGCGTTGGTTAAGACTGATAGTGGTTTGCGTTTTTTAAACTAGCTAGACCTCCGCGGTATCCAGGTCTAGCTACCTGGAATATAGCAAGCAGCAACAATGCTAACTACTACTAGTATTGTACAGTAATGTGTGTGTTTTTTCTGCTTGATGACGAACTAGCTAGTTAGCAGCATAGACCAGCGAGAAACTCTGTAACTAAACTGTAACTGTAATGTCACTCGTTTTCTAAACTGAAGTGACTAGCAAGCTGTCTCATCACCTTAATTCGTGGTAGTTTGTATTAGTACCAGCAGGCTGACGTCTAGCTAGCTAGCTAGCCTAGCTACCTCAATGAAAAGAAAAATGGCATCCCTAATATTATTAGCATGCGTCGTGAAGGCAAGTCAACATTTTCAACAATACACAAACGTCCGTACATGTTTTGTGGCTAGCAAGCGAGTATTCTGAGGTGATGGCCAGCAAACTCACCCTAAAGCCTTTTGTCCCCCACCACAGTGTGTAGGTTGTGGCTAACAGGGAAAGCTAACCACCTGGGTTAGCTCAGCTAGAGAAACAGTCCCCACAATAAACCAATGAAATGGGGTCCACTCATAAGATTCCAATAGAATCTTCCAGAATTGCACCCCCACCCTCTTCTCATTACAGCTGTTCTTAGCTTCGCTGATGGTGTCTGTGCTCTGTGTGTTACTGTTGCAGCCTCTGTCCATTGATGTACAAAACATTCATTTTCATTTCATTCAGTCATGCTATTCATACAATAGTCTTCCCCATTCAAACAGGATCTTACATTTTTAACTGTGGTCCTGGCAGTTTTTTATCTCTGTAGTGTAACATTGATGATCCAAATGAAAGCCCATGCTTGGCAGTAGCATATGTAGCTTATTTATTACTGAGTCACGTTGAAGCAGCAACAATTAACCATTCATATTCAATACATTTTTTGCTGACCTATATGGCTTAATATGCCATGCATTGGCTGCATAATAGCTGACTAATAACATGCATATAAATGTGAATAATGATTTTTAACCAGAACAGCAGCAGTTTTGGTTCTAGGCCCATTCTTTTCTTAGAAAGGTATTGTCTATGATGGAAAAGTTGAAACGATTCCTTATGTCACCAGAATATGAGCTGCTTTCATAATGCTTTACAGGCCAATAAGCTTTTGAGAAAATTGAGGTTGCTCTATTCACTGCTCTCTTGTTTTTAGAACTGAAATACTTTGCATTCTTGTCTACATTGTTTGAAAGCGGCACATGTCAACAGTTGTAATAGTGTGCTCCCTAATGATAACAATCCAAAGCCTCTAGGATTTAGCCTACAGCTCTGTCCATTCAACCTGAATGATACTTGTTTTAGATTTGTTAATTGATTGTGTTCATTGTAATCCCCTTTCTTTCTGTTTATATTGTACACTTGAGATAATGTTTAATTTCAGTTTGACCTGTGTCCTATATAATATGCATAGCAATACTATTTTGATGTTGGCTTAAAATGTGGTGGTTCATTTTCTGTGTTCACATACATTCGCCAAGCAATGACCAGAGATAACAGAACTTTATCAAGTGGACAGAGAGTGGATTCCAGACAGTGCGTGAAAGGGACCTTATTTGACCTCACCATCTGTGATGGTGTACATTCAGAGGTAGGGTGGAGGTCACATGCCTCCTGTAAGCTACAGTGCAGGCATAACACACACTGGGCCTCCCAGGCACAGCTGTGGGATACTGGATGCCCAGAGGCAGAACCGGGCCTGTGACATTTTGAATCAAGCAGCGGAATCCCCGTAAAGCTGTCCTTCCAGTGCAGATACAGGCCCAGTTCTTCTTAAGCTCTCCAAAATAGACTCAGGCAGTGGAACTAAGCAGCCTTGAAAGTTTACTCTGGTGGTGGACGGTGGAGGTATTTTTAGAGGCTGCTGCAGTTGGATTATTATGATGTATCATTCCAGAGGTATTCCTTGGACAAATGCCCTGAGTATTATCATTAACTTGTATGTCTAACCAGTGTTTGACTTTGAAATGCTATATCTGTCTGTCATATGTTGTGTTACACCCAGCAAAAAGCTGCATCAACATTTTTAGATCTCAACTTAAAACACAGTAATTAACAACAGTCTTCACATAAAACACTGCATCTTTATCTGCATGGATAAAGAATGTTAACAGAATATGTAACATCTTCATTGGCCACGTTTACATGCATACTAATAATGTGATTTTAATGTGATTAAGATAATACTCCGAGTTATGTAAAAGTCATGTAAACACCTTAGATTATTTTAATGCAATTAAGCTGTTAGTTGCATTATTTGGTACATGTAAACATCATAATCGCATTTCTCCAGATGTGTTAAAAGTGAGCAGGTCTGAAATTATGTTTACGTTGACGTGAAGTCATGTTGCTGCTGATCAGAAATATAGCTATCGATGCTATAGTGAGATATGTGTCCTATCTGTGTACTGAGTACTCTGATCTTACTATTTGGGGTCAGTTAGAGCGTGTATTCACCTTAGTCGAATTTTTTGAACTCTCAAGTTGTGCAAGTCCAACTGGTGACATAGCGCTTCATGTGATATGGGAAGTGTAGCATCGACAAACGTCAAAGATGCTGAGCAGCGAAAACTAGAGAGAACTTTCAACTTTCACAACGAATTCATGCTACATGTTTTGTGAGACATGAACATCATGCAATTTTTAGACAGACTACAGCGCCATAATGGTTGATTTACTAGAACAGTTCATGGCCGCTGGAAAGCACTAAACGCTTCATGCTACAGATTCCCACAATTCTTTCTAGATAACTGAAATAACTACATTAAACAAGATTTTAAAGGAAGTTGTCACATTCACAATCATGTAAACAGCTTAATCGCAGTAATGTCTTAATTGCAGTATTGTCCATAATGGCACTATTGTGTGAATGTAAACGTAGCCACTGTGTGCTCTGTGGCATACCTGCTGACTAGGCTGGTTTCATTAATGCATAGGCCTTCATGTTTTGCTTTATGCCAAGCCTGAAAGAAGCAAATGGACTACGCTGTTTGATGAAAGAGACAGGGGAAGCTCTGAAATATCCTTCCAAATGTTATTTAAATTAGATGCAAAATGCATACTGGTACAACAGCATAATATGTAGGAATGCAAATGCAACATCTTATTCTTAAGTTTATCTCCTACTTGGTTTTGGTACAGTAGAACCTTATTTATTAAGAATGCACATGGATTCTGAAATACCCTGCACAGTATTTTGCAGCTGAAATACTTTTAGGTCCATAGGCCCGCACAAAGCCAGCCCATCCATTAGACACTTAGGTAACCGTTTAGGGTGGCACTAGGACCTAGGGCTGCAGAAGATGGCAGCTGCCTACCGTTGGACTCTGTCTCTCTGGAGCCTACTGCACAGTTTAGTTTACAACAGCCCTTGGCAATTAGTTTAACTACCAAGATTGGGGCGAGTGGGGTAAGATCATCTTTAATCAGTAGGCCTATACTCAGGGCAATTTGATGTAGTAGCTAAGTGTTTTTTGCCGCCCACTTTGCCCTTATCTTCTGTCAAGCAGGAAAGCTGACAAACCCGCCACACACACACACACACACACACACGTACACACACACAGTACCTACTTATTTACTTTTATTATGGAAAATATATGCCTATAAAATGTGCAAATAAAAAAGTACATACATTAATTCCATTTAGGTAAACCAACCAATATTAAAATGTTATCAAATGTCAGCATTATTATAAACTCAGATTATTGGCTATAAATGTCACGTGTAAGGTTTTTTCTAGTTTGCCTAGGACGACATACTGGCAGGGCCTACATCGGCTAAGATATTCCAACATATTCATCATATTGCTGAATTTTTTAATACATCTCATTGCCATATTTTTGCTCAGCCCTGTTTAGTTGAATGGCTGGTTAGAAAGTACAAGGTTTGGACAAAGTTCTCTTACACACTTAATGCAAAGTAAGCAATGAGAGCAAAAAGATCACAGCATTTTGTTTAATTCCCCTGTTAATTGTGGGCTTGTAAAGCCCTTTGAGAGTGTAATGTGATTAAAGGCTATAAACCTGACTTGATGAGAAAACAAAATGATAAAAATGATAATTATCATTGTGATTTCCGATGTGTTTTAATCAAATGTATTACAATGTGTACATTTTCATCAAATAAACATTTACAATGTAACTAAAACATTCCATTAGTTCAAACTCTAGTTGAGTTCATTGGTCACTTCAATGTTCAAATATCATGTTCCTGTTTTGGACAAGATGCACAAGATCTTAACAGTTTCAAACCCAAGTCCATTGTTACACATGCAAAAGCTACTTATATCTTCTAACCTTAAACTCAACAGATAATGTCCAAGGCAAACAGGAATTGTCTGTCTCTGTGAAATGCAGTACAGTACAGCAAAGTTAGAGATCAAGTAACGCACAAGGAGCATAAATATACACAGTTTATGTAGTTAGAATATTTTAAGGCCTTGGATCCAATAGGAATATCAAAACCATGTACCTTTTTTTTTTTTTTAAAGGTTAACACTACTTAACTTAGAAATGTTACTGTTTTGTTACACTTCATTGGTAGATGCATGACAAACTAGCAGTTGACGTTATGTTATGCACATATAGTTCACCCAATGATTATCAATGCTTTAAAATACACTAATCTATGGTGGTGGTCTTTGAAATGTTTTTAAAGACATTTGGTTCTTGCCACTTTTTAGGCTGTTGTAGTAATTATCCACCCTTAGTGTTGTCCATTCTTTGTATTTTGGTGGATAACCTTTGGATTAAATTCGTAGTTACATTGAGTAATAAAACCAGTGATCCAATAAAAATTAGCATACAGTATCCCCAACATTCGTGAGGTGGACCCTTGGCTTGAACACTTAGATTGAATGTCTGAAAGGTAGATAACATATGGGCTAGTAGGGGAAATACATGGAATTATGGCAGAATCCACTATGCACAGGAATATTTACATATTTTGTGGTCAAACACTCAAGCTTATTATGATTAAACTTTGATCAAAGTCCTTTTTACAGGATCTAAAGCTCAGCTGAAGAGGTGTGATGTTTTACATAATATGTAAATACTGTAGCTTATCTTTTTCTAATTACAAACCATTTCAGAATTCGTGTTTATATCTTTCGCAAACTAAGACACAGTTCAGTTAATTCTGTCTATGATTGTCTCTGAACCTGCTTAGTGCTGCTGTTGTGCCATAAATGGAATAGCAAGGTTTCCATTTTATAAATGGCTAATAATGTATTAGCTGTGTTTTTATGGGGCTTGACAGTAGTTTCAAACCTATTGTATAATGTAAAAAAATATATGTGTCAATGAGAAAAAAAAGTAATAATAAATCACATTTCTGTCCAATTTCCTCATTAAATTCTAAAGTAAAATTAGGTAACAGGAAGTGCGCAGACAGTGTATCCTCTGTATTTTCAAATGTAGTGAAGGAAGGATTTCTTTAAAAGCCCAGGAGCTAGAATTCATCCATAGGTAATTCCACACTGTGCTCCAGAATTCTGAAGCTGAGCATATGTCCTTCACCTTAAACGCCCTTGAAGATTGATTGTTGAAGGAACCTCCCATTAGAAGAACCTGTGTAATCAGGCTTGATTGATTAAGCATTCAAATAGTTTGCCCTAATTATCCCTTGGTTTGAGTTAAGTTACATGCCTGAAAATGTCTTGTTTGATTGCCTTGCACACCAAACAAATGAAAGAAGCACCAAACTTTGGTGACATTTCTTCTGTGAAACTCCCTCTATAAACCTCTACATCCCACAAAAAGACCTGACCAAATTCAATTTGAAAATGTGCAAAAATGCAGAAAATCAAACAGGGCTGAGTACTTTTTGACAGTACTGTATGTTATTAGTACTTAAGGCTGGTTGAACCTCCCTTCAGTGTGTCATAGTTAAAGCTTAACTTATTTTGAGGTAAAATAAAAATATTGAGAGATAGAGAGCAATAGATTAAACGTTTTGATTTCAGAAATCAATATGATATTATGTGAGTATAGCTATGAACCTCTTTCTTTCCTTCTCTCTCACTATCTTTCTTATAAGCTACCACAGATATAATTGTACTATAAATCCTAAATCCACATACTGTATCCCTTGATTAGATCTTCGGAAACCAAGTGTGCTGTTATTTGTCGGAATGATCTGAAACGTTCCTGGACTTCCTAGAACCTTATTCCCTCTTCCTTCAGTGAACTCAAACCCAGGTTCTCATTGCCAATGTGATACTAACACCAATAATGACTGTCAATCCAGACGAGATGAGTCCTTGCTGGAGTCAATTAGTAACCCAAGTCTCCCAAGAGAGGACTAGCTAGTAGAGGCTATCCATTTCTGGTGATGACAAACATTTGGCCTTGCTTAAACTTGCTAGTCTACGCTGCATTAATAGGCCACTGCACCATGTAATACAATCAAACTGCTGTGAGAATAGTAACAGTCCTGCTTATAGTCTGTAAAATGTTGGATGAGGAGCTAGGTAGTTTACACAGGTAATGCGCCCTATATTGTGTCCTTAAACACAACATATATTCCATAGTGTGCTGCTCCAAGGATTACATAAAACCTGATAACAAGCTTTGCTAAGGTGATTAGAGTAATTAACTAATAACTACATTAGCATTATGCTAGCTTTGATGCTACACCAGAGTCGTCCAATGTAAGTTTCATGTTAGCAGTAACTATGCCTCCAAGAACTTTATCATTCAAAGTCTTTAAACTCTTCTCGCATCTATAAAACATGCATGCAATTTCACTACACTGGTCAGTATAATAGGCAGTTAACTACAGTAATACTGCAAAATAATGTGGGAAGTTACTTTTATATTTTATTTTTTTTGTCAACATCAAAAACACACGTGGGAAAGTTTTGTCAATGGCTATTACAGATGGTCACATTAAGGCCATCCTCAAATTTACTGATAATACCTTCACTTCCTGAAAATCCCAGTTTTCCGCTGTTCAAAAACAATGCCCAAAAAGTGCAGAAGACATTTCTTGTTTTGTTTTTTTTTTTGTTTTTTTTTGGGCACAATCAGTGTATATCACCACCAAACTGCTCGATACCGCCAAGCAGTTCGTTGGACAGTAATCCTGTATGTTGAAGCATATTCACACAAACATGAGAATACCGCTGGCGTCTTAGCACCGGCTGGAGGGACAAGATTATCCTATCAGCAGTGTACAGAGTTCTTAGCCCAGCTATGCTGCCAGTCCCTCTGGACCAATAAGCTAGAGAGAGCACATAGTCAAAGAGAGAGGGA
>OMKK01019058.1:1448-22300 GCA_900302305.1 Polymixia japonica
AGAGAGAGACAGGTACAGACTATGGCTTGGGCAGACAGAGGTTCTAATGAAATATGAACATGTGAATCCAAACACAACAACAACTGACATGTATTACATGTAGTCTTGACAAAATGCCTCTCTCTCTCTCTCTCTCTCCCTCTCTCTCTCCATCTCTCTCTCCCGCCCCTCTCTCTCTCTCTCTCTCTCTCTCTCTCTCTCGGGTGTGATCTCTACATTTTCATCGTAAATGTCCAATCGCGCGTCTACTTGAACACGTTAGTGCAATGGAGCATGAAACTATTATTTCGGGTTTTTAAAAAGTTGGTGAAAATCGTTAAGGTACCCAAAGCCATAGCTGTGTGCTAATATACACATACATATATGTTACATATGTATATATATTAGGCTAAATATATTAGCAAAGCTATTGCTAATATTAGGAAAGCTATCGCTTTGGGTACCTTCACATTATATATGACATCATATAGGCTACTGTACATATATATATAAACACAAAAGGTCTGGAAATCGATTGTGGAATCGGTAAAGCCTCCCCTTTTCAATACGTTCATGAACTACCTTTTTAAAATAATATCAAACATGGACACCCTTTTACTTATTTTATGTAATAGTCTATCTCTTTACACAGAGCCCATGTCTGTGCATCCATATACAAAATTAGACTATTCTAGGTTAAGCAATCTGTAAAATTACTCCATTTTCTTGTATTGGACAGTAGTTCTATTGGCCTATAGTTTATACAATTCAAGGCATAAAATTGTGTGATTGCAATAGGTCAGGTATCAAGGGTTTGTTTTGTCTTAAAAACTTCCTGAAACAAATTTAGAATCATAATTACTGAATCATAAGTTAGCCTGAATGGAGGCTAAATAACTTATCTTAACAAGTTAAGTGCTTCTACATCACACCTCATCACATCACATTACATAAAGTTTATTGTTCTGTCATTTTGTCTCCGCCGGAGACAACAATGAGAGAGTCTCTGGTCTAAATGACAGATAATGGTTAATGCAAGGGTTTGTTCACAGACTTAATTATCCTGCTGGCTTGCAAAGAAAGACTGCCAATCAAAAAAAACCTACAGTCAGTGGCCTACATAACAGCAGACTAACTCTGTCAGTCTGCTTGAAACTGCAAGACAATCTGCACACGCAACGCATGTTTTCCTTCAAACTCGCTCTCCCTCTCTCTCTCTCTGTCCCATCCACACACACACACACACACACACACACACACACACACACACACAGGGAGTCCTTTTCAGACTAATCCCATGAGAATCCCATGACTTTGTCAATGTGGACTTTCTCACGAATAAAAGGACCTTTGAAAGCACCGGCAATCATGGGCCTTCAATACAAATTCAAACTGGGAAGTGTTCAGCTGTTCAGTCAAAAAAACAAAACTTATATTCCAACCCTGTGACATTTACCGGTACACAGAATCAGATGTAACAACCTCTCGTACCGTTAAACTGCCGTAGGGCAGGTGCTTACACCAAAACTTTATATGGATGATATAGAGAGAAAAGTGGTGGTGGAGAGTATCAAGTGGACACCTTCCATCACAGCTGTTCCAACTCCAGAAGATTCAACAGTCGAATGTACAGGTCCAGACCGAACCTCTTCTGCTCTCAGCACGGACCCACACTCACCGACACTACACCACGACCGCGACGCTTTTCACGTGGGCTTTTACTTTTGATAGCCCGCATTATCTCATCCAAACATTTTCGCACTCAACATCAATCTCAGCGACAATAGGCTAATGGGGCAACTGCCCACTCACTCTACTCAGAAGATCATGAACTGCATTCTATTACCAATTGCAGGTTAAGGAGATCTGAGCAGGGATGACCCTGCTGTTATTCAAGCGCCAAACTTTCATACAGCAAATATTTCATCCTATATGTCCAGCTTAACATTTGTAGATGGCATGCTACAAAACGGGGATATAATTATGAATGCAATCTGTTGTTCTGTTTGGAAGAAGAGCATTATGATTCCACTGAAATGTAATGAAAATGAACAGAGGTCATGATAAATATTTCAGATATATGACCACCACAGTTGAAACAAGACAAGGTCAAAACCTAGTATATGGCTGGACTGTGTATGGTCAATGTTGGGGGTGGGCGGATCGATACCAAAAGTACCGATAGTACAGATACTACGCCTCGTTTTGAAGATCAATTCTAGCGTCAATAGGATCGATACCTCTCTCTCTTTCTCACAATTTTATTACATCAACGAGCAGAGAAACTGTCTCTGCAAACTCCCTTCCGGTATCATCTTCGCGACAAGAATGTAGATGATGTCCTGTGCACGTGAACACGCTTCTTAGTGCATGCATTCGTTGCTTCTCTGCTGCTGCTGTGTGCGCTCACTGTTAAACAACATGCGCGGCGCGCTGCAAGACCACTCCTCTTTATTACTTGGCATCGGATTGAAACCAAAATGTGTGGTATCGCCCACCCCTACATGTGCGAAATTCTGGCCAAAAGCCTTGTCGCTAGAGGGCTTTTAATTTCTCGTAATATCATCTAAACTAGCACAGTACAGGCTTTCCTCCATCTCGCCCATTCTGCTTTTCACTTCCTGACCTCCATCGGAATTTTGCGCGTCATCGGAATCACGTGACTGCAAACAACCTATGGTGTAACTTCATCACTCAGTGAGTCAGTCAGTCAGTCAGTCAGTCAGTCACAGACATAGGACTGGCTCCGCTGTTGCGGTCCAGCCAATAAGTAAATGCAATTATTGTAGGTTACATGTTTGAGCTAATAAACCTCCTTATCAGTATGTAAAGAAAACGCTGATTATGGTCTGAGAATGTAAAAACATAACTTTCCAATCATTTTTTTGATTAATCTTCTCCTTTTTGTGCTCACACACCTCAAAATAAATATTAATCAGGCCATACGTGAAAGGTCAGCAACACACCGCCTCCAATATTTCAGACATGGAATATCCTTGTGTGCCGGGTTGTACAAAAAGCCTTAATGTCCATCTGTTATTTTAAACATTTGTTCCATAGTGTATAAAAACAGAACATTTGGTCTCTCATCCCCTGCCTGAGAGAGACTCGACTTAGACTCCATTATCTTCTTTATCTACATTAACAACATACTCCGTAGAGGATTAACAGTGACCTCTCCATCCATGGTCCCTCTTCTGATTCTGTTTTGAGCTCTCTTTGAGAAAGCTTAGAAAATATTATGCCGTTTATGAACTGAATCTCTGAATGCCTCCAAATCAAAACTTGTGTTTGGTTTTCTGACACTAGATTTACTTTTGAAAGCTGAGGACTTGAAATGCAGTCATGTCCTACAAATACCTCGGAATGTGGCTCAAGGGCAATTTTGTTCTTCGCATTTAATTTAACCAAATTCCAAGCAAAGGTTACTGTAGACGCAGAACCAGCTTTTTGTGCTCAAGCCCATGCTTGACAATGGCAATGCCTAACCTCAAAGGTAACCCACACAGGTTACAGGTAACCCCAAACCCCCACTCATCCTATCAAACCTTTCAACCCACCAGAATTTAATGTGTAAAAGAGCTGTTGTATATTATAACTGCTGTATATTACCTAATTGCAGAATTACCTAATGAATGCAACCTTGTGACATAGATCCTTTTTTTATTTTATTATTTCTTTATTGGTGTTTACCCATAGCTCAACATTCTGTTCAATGTATTAGTCCTACATTGCATTAGATAAATGTGTTTTCCATTTGTAGGGGTCTTACCTTACACATTTTTTATTTGTTAAAAATAAATTGCAAATGGTGGAGCTTACATAAGGAAACACATGGGTTTAGGTATTGTTTTGAAACAACCACACCTTTAAAAACACCATGACTTGGTATTTAAAAACTACAGTGGCTTGGGTAAAGAGGTTGGTAGCTAGGTTCCCAGTGGCCAAGTGGAAATCCACAGATGAAAGTAGAGGAACACATATAGAGTGATACATTTTTCTGTGTATAGTTTCACTCATACACTAAATCAGTTTCACTGAACAGTTACGAACCTTGGTAAGTTGCCTTGTTGGTCAGCTTTTCCTGGTAACCATATCAAGATGGCCAGATTCTGAGTCCCTGTGCTGAGTATGTAGGCCTACAAAGAAAATAGATTTTTTTTTTCTTGGCGTCTGCTTCAATATGAACTGACATTGTACTTCAGGAAAGCTGCCGACTTTCCTATTTTTCACTGATGCTGTAACTTATAAGTATTCTTTCTGACATCTTATCTTTAAGGAGGCTACACTTTAAAGTGTACTCAAATCTTCAGAGTAAATGTGTATACAAAAATGAAGGACAGTGAGTTTATGCTTTCACTCGAATGGATTTAGCTTCATTCATCAAAATACTGAATACATTAAATATTAAAAAATCATCAGACATTAGATATTTAAAATGTTAAATGCAATATAACATTTAAGGTTTATTTTATCAAAAGACTTAACCCATATGAAACTTTAAACTTATGAAAACTTTAAATTTAACTTAACTTATGAAATGACTGTAAATAGCTTTCATGCCAAGCAAATGAGCCCAGGAGACACGCTGATGTGGAAAACTGAGATTTTCAACTAAAGCTGAAAATATTCTATCCATAACACAGAGGACGATCTGAACCAACGTGTTTGGTATATTTTAAGTTTGTTGTTTGATGTATTTGGGATTATTTTCATTTATGGAGTTGAAATATGTGGCACAATTCTACAAAGTTAACATAGGCTACCAAATACGCGGGAGCTTAGACATCAGTCAATGCAGATCAGAATATTAAAACAAAGCAGAACTTAACAAACTATTACCAGCGATGAAAGTGCCGCTGCCAATTATCACTCAAGCAAAAACAGAAATATTTGATCTGAGCTTAAGTGAAACTATTTAAATGTTGAATTGCCCACTGTCCGTGTTTTTCAACAGATATAATGCGTACTTTCTTGTTCTCGTAAAAAAGATACTCACATTGTGATCGTTAAATTTGTTTGAGACTTGAGTCATTACGTGACGGAGCTAACTTGTCTTTGTACCGTGATGACACTGCCACCTAGAGGCATTTTGCATGGTCTTCATAAATATGTGAGCCTTGGTGGGTTACATTGTTTTTGTCATATAAACATACATATCTCATCTTATCTCAATATATTTTAAAAATGGAACATTTTTAATTTCTCTTAATGTTACAGAATAATTCAACAATGCAATGTCCTTTACTAAAAATAAATCCTCTCATTCCAGTATTTCATAAAAATATCAGGAAATAGGGCAGGAAAAAAAGCAAACACTTTGATTCCAAAACAGTTAAACTGAATACTCTAGAGTGAGAAATATAAGCAGATATAAGTACCCACACTGAAGGCTGAACACTTCTGCACATCAGCCACATTTATGCAGTACTACAAATGTGCTTTGAAATCCTCTCATCAAATACACAACATTTTTCTAGGTCACTCGTTAGAAACCGCAGCAACAATATATATATTTATTTTTCACCCATTAATAATGTCTCCACTAGCTGCCTTCATTTGTGTTCATTTGTTGTATTGTTGTCTGACAACAAGACATACTCAATTAGTAATGTATTATATAAGTAGATTAACAGTGTTACTCAGATGGATTACCCACGGATGGCTGGTGCTGCTCTGTACCTCTCTCATTCTCTCCCAAAGGCTAAAATTTGATTTGTCCTACAGTCTTTTCACTCTTTGTTACTTGACATGTTACCTTATATTTCATAATCAATTATTCAACAGTACAGATGATTTCACTCTCAAAAAAATGTTACTTTTAGGTAACAACATAATTTTACTTTCATGCTAACAATCATTTTGTTGGGGGAACACGTCACAAATGACAGGTCAGTTGGGAATAAAACTCTTACAGTACACCGGTACTTCCTCTCTCTTCCACTCTCTCTCACCTGTAAACCATGGCGGTCCGCTCAGCCTCAGAGTCTGTCAGGGAGATGCCACATTCTCTCAGGTAGAGCTCCAGTCTGCGACGCTCCACCAGCCTGTGTGCCGCCTCCAGAATCTGGGAAGCCAGGGCCTCTGACTCGGTCCTCTGACCCTGGGTTTTGTTGACCCGGGATCCGGTCTTAGCCACTGTACTCCCTGAGGAGGACGACGCCTTGGGCTTCTTACTGATGCCATAGAGGTCCTCCACTGAAAACTTCCCGCCCTTACATCCACCACCACGACCGGCAAACATTATTATACCAAATCTTTCAACCAATGAATGCTGACGAGAATTCTTCTGCTTGTTGTCTGCGTGTCTTTACTTACTACATCAATGGCAAGTAAGTTTCCAAGGAACAAACAAAATTGCAAGGCAGTGCTATTTTGTTGCCTTTAACCATCCAGCCTAAGAGCAATGTCACCAGCGACAAACTGCCAGAAATAAGTACTTACTGTAAAGCAACTGAAAAATATACCTGTAAAAATTAACCTGAATCAAAACCGAACCAGAACCATCACAACATGTCAGCGGCACTAACAAGGCACAAAGACTGGATTCAAAGGTAACATACAGATAAGAAGTGCTTCTTTGACTGAAAATACATAGCAAAAGCGATCTGCATCTTTTACTCTTTATCTCTCAGAGGGACCGTGAAGGATTTGCGTTGAAGCCCCACCAGCTTACATTTGCCCAGATTAACAGAAGGCCCGGATGAAGAATCAGTAGTTCTGTGGCAGACCTATCATTTAGAATCAGCACACTGAAGGCTGAGTGTTTTGCTCTCTGACCATTACTTGAGGCATTCAGTAGCAACAGACCCTTTTACTAACATTGGAGAATTGATCAATTGATCAACCCTGAGTACTGTGTGTGGGAAATGTTGTCATAACTAAGACTCTTGCTGCCTACTAGTTCCCATTGGTTTAAACAGAGAGAGGATGGCTTCAGGCCAGTAGTGAATGTTATCGTCAGGTTCTGAGTTGATGTTACAAGCCTCTATATATTTCCACACAGCCAATATAGAAGCAGTCTACCTATGTGAACCTTTCTTCAATGGAGAAAATCTTATCACCAACCGCCTGTCCACCTTCCAACGTAGGAAATGATGAGAGGGGAACATCTGTACATACATACATCTGTCTAGTGTTCATCTGTTTATCTTCACCAGACTGGAGAATGTGAAAAATTAAACGTAGAGGCGACAGACCCGGAAAATACAGTACAAAGGATTAAGACAAAAAACATTTAAAGGCATACAAGAACATGCTGTACGGCCATTTCTTTTATTTATTGCGCTGAAGACTCACAAAATTGTGATACTGTCAAAAAAGGGAACATTTATCATCTCAATAACACAAAGAAATCCAAGTTATAATACCCTACAGTAGTAAAGTCAGACCTACTCAATGCTATCTTGAACTAAGATTAATTAATTATTGAATTTTATTCACTTTTAAGTGTTATTGAAAACATTCTTAGTGGTGTTAATCACATCACTATAATAAACAAAATAAATAAAATGTAATTTCATTGAACAGATGTGTAAGGTACAAAAATAAAACACTAAGTATTATCTTTATTCCCCAATAACTGAATTTCATCTAAAAGAAAAAAACCAACAACCAACCCAGAGCCAGGACTGACATTTTGACGTTACTGAAGATGGCCGCTGCTCTTGCTCATTATATCCATTATGCATTAAATATGAATGAAGGTTTTGATGGATATAAGGAATGTATCAATGCCTTAAACAATGAATGAAAGCCCATCAGTACAGTAAACTCGCTTTCCCTTGAGCTCATTGACTGTTCAAGAATCCATTCAGCTGTCTGAGTTGTTGTATCTGTACATTTCCATTTCTTTATCATCCAGCTGTCAAGGCAACCAGAGGCTATTTCTAGACTGTGGTACCCTGGGTCTCTGCTGCAATGGCTTTTAGAAGCAGAGATGATCTGGGATTAAACTGCTTTAATCGCTTTTTTCGATTGACCAGCTGGTTGAGCTAAATCTCAATGCTCCCACTGCAAATTACAACCCCCAATGTTTTGATTTCACCTTTGAATTTAAAGTAATGGGGTAATCACATACGAATGTAAAAATTTAATTTTGTGCTTGTGTGGGTTATTGTTTGAATCATTGTTTCTCTTTTTGAGAAAGCACACTCTGATTTCCTGTTCTGTGTGGAACCTCAGGAAGTAGTTGCTGGTGGATGTGAAACAGAGGTGGCCATCACATTTCTGGCACTTGGCTTTTGGTGTACCTGTGCACCCTGGTAGCTTGCATCTCCCCTTATTTTGCCATAATCATCCAATGGGCTGTGGCATCCAGGCACACATCAGGGACTGGAATCAAGGAGGTTCTATAATAACTGGAGGATGAACAGGAGAACGGTCGCCCATTCACTTGAATGAAAGCTGCTCACCCAGCGCATGAAGCGAAAATCTTTTTTTACTTCCTGGTTTTACTTCCTGGCATACGGCCTAACGGTCATGCGCAGTAGTGTCTGCTTACGTTTCCCGCGCGCCCACGAGCGAACCTCATTGGCCTGTACCCTGAGGTGACGTCACACACAAAAAACAAGGTTTTATAAGGCTCTGAGTGATTTTTAAAGAAATCGGCCTTCATGTTTAAAAAATACATAATTCAAAGAATGTTTTAAGGTATTATGTGGTGTTGTAGGTATCTTCTGAACAGTTTTAGAGGACTGTCTTTTACAATGGCCGTCTATGGGAAAAAAGCTTTTTGGGCCGCATGTGAATTTTAGGCTACAGTACCACCGTTGGCCACCATGTCAACTTGGCTTCATAGCCGAGACCTGACGCCTGGGGGCTGCAGGTGAGCAATTCTTATTGGACTGAATAGGCACCATCTTTGGGTCTGGTATCCAGTTTTTATAATACATCTATGGTCTCCAGGACTGCAGCTGGATGTCACTCAATCTTGCCCCCTGGAAAAAATGTATTAGAGTTTTGGCGAGGGAACCCATGGGTAACACACATTAAGGTTTTATGACTCAAAACTGGGGCACTCTGTTCAGTCAGCAGTCTGAAAGACGTGACCAACAAATAGGGCCACATAATGGTATGAAAAAATTAAGCAAAATAGCACATTTGCAGCGCTTAGAACACTTTTCTGTAAGACCTCCACAGACTTAATAGGAATAATGACAAACATTTGGACATCCTGTATTTCTGCTGAAAATGTTTTCATATTCTCATTTGATTCAATATACTTTATTAATCCCCAAAGGGGGATTCTTTCAAAAGTATTTTATAAAATCATGTTATATACAGCATGCATCTTTACATTTTATTTTCTTTATTCACATTTATTTCTTTGCACAGCATATTTCTATTATCTGCATCCTAGTATTGTACATCTTCATATTTTCCCCTGCTTCCCTTTAGTATATTCTACTGCTGTGCAAACACAAGGTAGATCAATGCCATAAATGTATATATTTTCATCTTATTTATTTTTACCTAAATTTTACAAATTCTAGTGTTATGATGCTGCACTATCTTCAACAGCCTTAGTTATTAGGATTTATATCATATTCCTTCACTATATTCGATTTCTGATGCTATAATAATCTAATTTCCCCACAGGGATAGTTATTCTGATCTAATTGGACTGCTTGTTTTTATAATGTATAAAGCATGATCATGTACAAAATACTTAAAATAAAAGACCACAGATGAACAGAGGTCTATTAAAAGCCACAACAGGCATCCATTACTTATAAAGCAACTTTATTTTTCTTTATCCGGCATATTATTTCAGCACAATAAGTACTGTTTCAACCTCAATTGTAATAATCTCTATGTATTTATAGAGGACAGGGAGTTCAAATCCAAAACCAGATTCAATGTCATCTATTCACACTCCCTCAACTGGACAAGGCTAGAGTAACATTACTCTTAGGAGTTTAAGAGGGCAAGTGTAAACTCCCATTATTTGCACACTATAAAATGCATGTACACAAAGAAAAAACACCGGGAAAAATGACGCCTACAATAAAAGTACATTGAGGCAGCATTCGGAAAGAAGGCAGGAATACATGTACAAACTAATAGGTGCTTTCAATTAATAATAATCTGTCCTTTCAATTTCAGGTTGATTAAGACTTTTACAAAAGGGAAAACCTAGAAGACCAGCAAATTCAGTTGGAACACATGCAAAAAAAAAAAAAAAAAAAAAAAAAAAAAAACATTAAACAAGTTAATTTACAATTATACACACAAAATAAACAATTTGAGGAAACTACACAGTGAGCATTCCTTGGGAGAAGAGTAAAGATGCAAGTGCAATACAGCAAGAGGAGACTGTACTGATCCAAAAACCTTCCCATATACTACACCTTATTCCCTATGAAGTGCACTACTTAAGACCACATAAAAGCAAAGGAAAATAAGAATCACATTCTAAGGACCTTAGAATAGAAAAGATGATTTCGGGCCACTGAAAGTTTCTCAAGTCCTTCACCAGCGATCCTATATCAGTGCCTCCTTCTCAGATGCTCTACACTTATGGATTGAATTTTGGCCTAAAAAAAATAAAATATGCCATGCACCGCACAAGGAATAGATCATTACTAACAATGTCTGTTCTTAACAGAAATTGATCATCCATTAAACCCTACTCCTTATCCAAACTGTAAGACATGAGCTTGATGTTTGGAAACCTAGAGCTGTCCACAGTCTGCGATGACAATCCTTTTGCTGGTCTTGCCAGTCTTGTCGCCCAGCTCCCCCATCTGTCGCACCACATCCATGCCATCCCTGACCCAGCCGAAAACCACGTGTTTAAAGTCCAGGTGCTCGGCTTTCTTCAACGTGATGAAGAACTGTGAGTTGTTGGTGTCGCGGCCGCGGTTGGCCATGGACAGCAGGCCTGGACCCGTGTGGCGAACATCAAAGTTCTCATCCTCAAACTTGCCGCCATAGATGGACTTGCCTCCTGTGCCATCCTGGTTTGTGATGTCACCACCCTGAAACACCCGAGATGGGACCTTGTTAGTCAACAAGTAGTGTTGCATGTTTCAGTACTAGAAAAAGTGCCATAGTACCCAATCTTAAAACTGGTTCTTTAATACAGTTTTCCAGACCAGTGTTCTATATTGTAGTGTCTCACCTCTGATTTACCATTGTCAGATTGCAAACCTCCCCAGTAAACACAGATCATTGTTCGCTGCATACATAAATAATAATAATAATAACTCCTCATTTATATAGCACCTTTCACCATGTTAGCGGTCTCAAGGTGCTTCATAGAGTAAAAACAGAATAAAAAATAAAATTTATTTCAATTAGGATAGTTTTAAAAACTGTATGAATGTGTGTGTGCGTGTGTTAAAAAGTTATTTGTCGGATTTATTTCAGCGTGCGCGCATAGGGCCAGACTCAGTTAAAAACAATGCCAAATAAATATGTTTTAATACTGGACTTAAATGCGTCTATGTAGTCAGACTCCCTGATTGGTAGGTTATTCCATAGTACTGTAACGGAGCCCTGATGGAAGGCCCGACCCCCAACCCTTTTCTTATTAACCCGCGGCACAGTAAGCAATTTAGCGTCCTGTGACTGGAGAGCACGTGCTGACATGTCTGGCCGGAGTAAATCTGACAAATAACCCGGGCCAATCCCTGAAGTGCTTTAAAGGTTAGTAATAAAACCTTAAAATCAATTCTGGCCTCGATAGGGAGCAGACTAAAACTGGGGTGATGCGCCTTGTTCTTGTGAGAATTCTGGCTGCCGCATTTTGGACGAGTTGAAGTTTGTTTGTGGTATTTTCTGGTCAGCCAGAATAGAATGAGTTACAATAATCAAGCCGTGACGAAATAAAAACATGAATCAATTTTTCGGCATCTTTTTGGTTTAAAAATGGTTGGACTTTAGCTATATTTTTAAGATGGAAAAATTATGCTTTTGTCACCTTATTAATGTGAGACTTGAAACTTAGATCTGAGTCTAAGACAACACCAAGACTAGTAGCCTCAGATTTAATCCAAGTGGTTAATTTCCCCTGAGTATTAGATAGCATATCTCTAGCCAAGCCATTAAAAACTGCTTCCCTTTTGGGTTTTGGGCCGACTAAAAGAACTTCCATTTTATCCTCATTGAGTTTTAGAAAGTTATTGCTCATCCAATATTCCACTGCAGCCAGACAGGCAGTCAAGGAGCACAAAGCATCTGAATCATTCGGCTCCATTGATATATATAATTGTGAGTCGTCCATGTAGCTATGAAAGTTGACATTATGATTTCTAATAATGTCACCTAAAGGCAGAATGTACAATGAAAAAAAGAATAGGACCAAGATAGCTTCCCACATAATCTCAGAGATTGATATAGAATTTTCTCTCTGTAAAATACGTTTGAAACTAATTCAGAGCACATTCAGATAAACCAGCCCAGTTTTCCCAATCGATTCAATAGTATGCTATGATCAAGAGTATTGAAGGCTGCGCTCAGGTCCAAAAGAACAAGAACTGAGACCCTTCCAGCATCTGCACTAAGTCTAAGACCATTGATTATGTTGACCAGTGCCGTCTCTGTGCTGTGGCTGGACCTGAAGCTTGACTGGAATTTTTCCAAGATATCATTTTCATTTAAAAAATGATTTAATTGGTTGAAGACTACTTTTTCGAGAATCGTACTCATAAACGGTAAATTAGAAATGGGTCTATAATTGCTTAGGATGTTTGGATCCAGGTTTGTTTTTTTAACGGTTATTTAAAACGGTTTTAGTAACAACACAGCGGTTTTAAAAGCATTGGGAAAAGTTCTGGTCTCAAGAGATGTGTTCATTATTTTCAAAACTGGTTCAGCGAAACTACTAAAAGTTGTTTTTTTTTGTTGTTTTTAAATTGTAGAGCAATACGGAGCCATTGCTTTGCTTAAAATTTCAAGACAGCTGTGCATAACTTGCAATGCACCATGTTATTTCATCTAAGAAAATAATCTCACATAGAGCTGCTGCTTCTTCTGCGGCAGACTAGAAGTGTGTCAAAACACACAAGGAAAACAGTGTCGCACCTTTGTGTGTTCAATTTTAAAATGCTTTAAAGAAGCTATATACACTATGCTATGTCACACTAGAGCACCAGCATCTAAGACCAAAACAAATGGCCGTGTCAGTTAATTTAATTAACATTACAATAAAGTTAACAATTTGTTTCCATAGCAATTTACAGATGTCACATTTTAATCACTCAGATATCTACAACTGCAGTAATCTAATCTAAACAAGTAGTTCACCTGTCCATTCTCTTCCCCCGCTCCTTACCTGACACATGAAGTCTGGTATGACCCTGTGGAAGATGGAGTCCTGCAGCCCGAAGCCCATCTCGCCTGTGCAGAGGACCCGGAAGTTTTCAGCCGTCTTTGGGACAACATGGGAGAACAGCTCTATAGTCACGGTGCCTAGGGGATTGCCGTCAGCTGCAATAGTGAGGAACACCTGTGGGTTGGTTTCCCTGGAGTGCTCTTGAGCTCTGGACATCTGTGGAAAGGATGTGTCACTGCTAGGCTGGCTCATGCGACTCTGGCACTCCAGAAATGTTTTCCTGAATGCTTCAGCTAGCTCTGGGGTCTTGAACTTGGCCGCCAGCTGTTCCACTTTGCCCTCGCCCTCTGGAGAGATGTAACGAAAAGACAATGAATCAGTTACCACGCAGAGGTCAAACCACCTGCTATTTTGCTAGGAGCAGGCTTTTCATATCGCTAATCGCTAAGTCATATACTCAGTGATACATTTTTGAGTTTGAGAGTGTACCTGCGTAGTCTGTGGCAGTCCAGACCAGTGCGTTGGCTGATGTGTTCATAGGTTTGAGCTCCATGGCCTGTGAGATGGTGTGGTTGGCGCACACCCTCAGCACCTGCTCTCGTCTCATCAGGATGCGGTAAAATCGCTTGTCTGGGTGGAAAAGGATCTTGATGTCGCCGACGCCACGCTCCTTCCACTGGTTGAGGTCCCGGTCCCAGCGATACAGCTTAGTGCGCTCCTTGAACAGGATTTCCTCATCCTCCTCACCAGACTTGGTCTCTACCTGAGAGACACAGTGTAAATCTTTTTAAGTTTGCACTTTTTTTTTTTAATATCTGATTTTCACATTTAATCTAACTCACGACAGTGTATGAATAAGGTACCTCTGGCAGTGACACTATTGGTTCAAAATGAATGTCAACGTTATTTGATGCGTCCTCTTCATCACTTCCCTCGTCCTCCCCATTGTTCTTTGGTGCTAGGGACACTGCTGGTCCAAATACTGTAGCCCCGGCGTTCGCCCAAGAGAAGTCATTGTCTACAGAAGAGAAAAATATAATCAAATATAATGCTCAAATATAATCACTTATTTGAGACAAGCTAAACCTGCTAAATTTATCAAAAACAAGATTTACAGCATATTTTCCTTAACTTTGCCATTCCAAGAGACAAAAATCTCCAAACCTTGCTTTCCAAAAGCAAATTCTCCTGTGTTTTTGGCAAGGTCAGCAAATGAGAAACCTCCAAACGAGTTAAAGCCAAAGGTGGAAGTGTCTGTGTGGGAGGGGAGAGGTTAGGAACATGAAACCAAAGGTGTCATCAAATAATACACTGAAAGCCATACCAGATATACCCCTTGATCGCATACAGGAATTCTACACATTTGTTCATAAAAGAAAACATTTTTCTTCAATGTTTATTTCACACTGGAACTGAACATTTTAGTCAGTGCTCAATATAATATGTCACAATGGATGGTCATATCAACCTATACCTCAAGATTATTCTTCACAATAACTACTATTACTGTGTGTTAAATTAAAGTGGTTCTACAACTAAATTCAGTAGAATGTGTACCTTTATGCATATCTGGCCTGAACAATATTTTCCATACTTTTTGTGCAATTCCAAAAGGACTAATTTTCCCTACATTCCCAGACCTGTTTGGTAACTCTATGCAGGAACCTAGCATTCTAAAGAAAGCTCTGATTTCTCAGCCTCAGACAAAGCTGGTGGCATGGCCACTGAACGAATTATAATATAAATACAACTGATATCAGCAAAACCCTTTTCCAAACTGTAATGCTGCTCTTTGCCCTAGCCCAAGGAAGTAAAAATGAAAAGTATAAACCTTGTATGTAATTTGGTTAGGAAGACAGGATTGCATTTTGCATCTCAAACTTGAAAATAACCCTTCCTCACAAAGAAGGGATTGCTGTCAAGGCCGACAATAACCTTAATTCAAAGAAGAGAAGCAGTGTACCTTGACTAGTAGTAGTAGAAGTAGTAGTTATAACAGTAGTAACACTAGTGGAATCTGGCTCATGACCCTTCTTGGTTGACAGGTCAATGGGATGGCTGCTGCTTGGAGCCCCACTCTGGACCTGTGATGACTGCTCTGATGTTTGTTCCTTAGGTGTGAAGGTACTGGAGACAGCCTCTGAGGTACTGGAGACAGCCTCTGAGGTGCCGGAGACAGCCTCTGAGGTGCCGGAGACAGCCTCTGCGGTGCCGGAGACAGCCTCTGAGGTGCCGGAGACAGCCTCTGAGGTGCCGGAGACAGCCTCTGCGGTGCCGGAGACAGCCTCTGCGGTGCGGAGCAGTTGCTTCTGTGTTTAGCTGGGCATCCTAATTGTCAGTATTCATGTTTGGGGAAAGAAACAGATTGTGTGTTTTTAGAGTGTCATTGGGATATGTCTATAGTTAAGGTAACAAGACTGGATTTTCTTAAAAGTAGTTTAGCACTAACGGCTGCCAATCAAGTCATGGGCATGTGAGCTGACAGCTCAGGGAAAATGGCAACTAAATCTTGCGCTGGTAAACTAGTGATTCTGTTGCAGAATGAGGTAAACGTTTGTTCAGTTCAGAGATGATGTTATACAGCTATACTTTGACTACCTGGACCACCTCTCCAAAACCAGAGGGTTAGAAAATACTGACAGTCGCCAAGATCCCCTTCAGCCTCTTTAACAATGGACCAAAGATGGTCAAAATGAAAGATGCTTTAAGGGAACTTATATTTATCCCATTAAAAAGGCCTTTGTTCTCTTTCCAGAACATCATTTGAAATAGGAATTTGTCTTTTATTGACCTGCCCGGCTTAAAGTTTAAACAAACTAGGAAAACAGAGATGTCACGGTCTTATGTCTGTACTCCAAACTGCGTGCTAAACTTCATACCAGTTCTTCCTGTGCTTTGCGGACCTCCGTCTCAAAGTCTTCAGGCTTGTCCCTGTCTGTGTCACTGTCGCCCAGGCCACAGAAGAATGTGGGGGGGAGTTGGAGGCTCTTGGCCTTCTCCTCTTCCTCTGGTGTGGGCTTCTTTTCCCACACCACCTGGCACTCTGGGTCTGAAGCTGGCACTGCCTGGGGGCCTGGGGGTGGATGAGGAACAGGGTTAGGGAGAGACAACTGGTAGAATGGGGGCAATTAGTGCTAGTGTTAATCAAACTGATTTCATAAAAGGGGTGAAAGCAGTTTCAAAAACAATATAGTTGAAAAATACTTCACACATATTAATAGATGCTGTATATAGCCCCACACACAGACAACACAGTACTCAACAACAAAATGCATTTAACCAAAATGGTAATTTTAAAAGGATAAGGAGTATTGGAAATGGAAAATGGAACTGCAGTGTGCGACAGGATATCATGTACCTGCAGATGCTGCAGCCTTTCTCTCTGGAGGATCAGGGTAGAGCTTGCCATTCAAGGCTTTCACAGCTGACTCAAAGTCCTCATCTGTAAAAAATAAAATAATAACAACAATAATAAAAGAAATAATAATGACCAAAAAAGCTTCTTTACTTACATGACCCATTTTTTTATTTAAAAAAATAAAAAATAAAAATAGGTTAAATGTTGATTCCAGGCCCAGCCCCTACCCTCCCCAGTTGATAAAAAAAAGTCTTCCTAGCATGTTGGGCATTTTCCAGCTCAGAAAAGTTCTACTGGGACAATTGGTATAGTTTTTGATTGCTACTACAGTGCCAGATAGCGCCAGCCAGGGCTTACTCAATATTTCAGATACTAATCATGGGAAATTGCGGGATATTTTACTCAAATTAGAAAATAGTGGTTTAAATTCATTGTTCTTAAAGGATTTGGCCGATGTGCTAAGAGATTGGTTAATTGTTGACATTGTCTATGTTCAGATGTAAATCAGACATGATTATTGTTCAATTCACCCCCTCGCGGTGTACACGTGTTCAGAAATTGGGCAGTTGACATTGACATCCATTCTATACCAAATGAGTGTTTAGCAGCTCCCATAGCTGTATCTTTGTTTTGTAAGTAAGAACATACGAACTGCCCTGGTTAAGTTAAGTTTTCTCCAATAGTGCCCACAAACGAACAAATGAACAACTTTCGATTCTGTGTTTACATGCCACTGCGCATGCTCATGGACTCGGTAGCATACAGCCACTATCTTTGCTCAAAATTCTAAATGCGTGCCATGAGCACTCATTTGGAATAGAATGGATGTCACTGTCAACTGCCCAATTGCTGAACGCACGCAAGATTATGCATGTAGTCAATGTGGTCCAGGAGCTATAACCATCCAACTTTAGATATGTCATTTTAGGCGTTTTCTTCAAAAATGGAGTTGGAATGCAAGAGGTTAAACACAAAGAGATCATTTTTAATTTAGGCCTATCACATGTTAATTAAAATGATCTATCAGTTAAATAGGCAACATAACACCTACATGTCTTTATCGGCCGAAATACAAGGTTATTCAACGTGTTTGACACTTCATGCAACCCGGAAAAATCAGCAAGAAAAAACATCTGTGGTCTCTGCTTGCGCTCTGCACTATGAAAACATTCCTCCTTTTACACGTTTTTGAGAGGGGCCTCTTCTGTAAGCGTTTTCGACCTGCATCTGTGCCGGTGTGTACTAGGTGTCAGCCCCAGGTAGGTGTGAAATTAGTTTAATTTATTATATTAATTCCAATTAATATTTATTTGAATTAAATTATTTTTCAGCTTGCTGTTCTTTTGCATTGTAATGGTAAAGAAAAGAGGAAACATATTGGTTAGTTTCTGTCCTCACCATCAGTCTGGTCGTCGCTGGTGTAGTCTGGTTCGTTCTGGTAGCAGAAGAAGGTGTGGGGCAGCAGCAGCTCCCTGGCTAAAGCGGCCTGCTCGGCAGTGGGCTCCCTCACATACACCACCTCCACGTCTGAGTCAGAGTCAGAGTCTGCAGTGCCTCCTTCTGCCTGAGAAGGCGCTACAACACAAATGTGAGAAAAACAAGAGACAATAAGCCTGGGAAAAGATTGCTAAAGCAAGGCAGCACAGTGTAAATTAAATGGCCATAATTTTACCTAGATAGCACATGGCCGCTTTGAACACAAGGGGCAGCACTTATTTATACAGTTTTGTTATTTTCACTTTGTTTCTGTGAATGGATTCTCTGCATATGCACAGGTGTTAGTTCTACACAAAAACACATCATGCACTGCAAAAACTAAAGGCATGCATTTTCCATACTGTAAAACTACAGAGGATGTTGACAGGAAAACCTCAAAATTACACTCAAGTATTAATTTCACATATCCATAGTCTGAGGGAAAATGCATTAAAAGAATCTTTAATTCAGAATGTATGTCCTGGTGTTTGGTATCTAATTGCCACGATAGCAGTCCACTGTCAACCCAGAGCGTTCCACTCAAGCTTGAACCCCGATTACCTTTCACTGAGATATAAATCCCTGGCCAGGGACAGGTTGGACTTCACACTGTTGCTACCCATCCCACACTAAAAATGGTGTAGGTGACGAGAGCATGCGCACAGTGCATTCCTCTCCATGGGAATGCTGTCAGTGAGATCTCCTCAGCTCACCTTTCCAAAGTGGGAGAATAACACTGCCTGTGGCCATGTACCCCTTATCACTATCTAGACCTGTAGTTTCGCCTTGTCAAGTCACAGATGTTCAATTGCTAATTCAAGGTTAGCAGAAAACATCACTAGTTTCTTGGCGCAGGTCAAATCTGCCACCTTAGTTTGGAAACACACATTGGACATGCAACACGTTAGCGTTTTGGTTTGTTTTATTTCCACTCCGTGCAGCCATGTTATGTCTGTCTGGTGGTGAGGGGCCAGCCAGGTGACAGCTGAGTAGGTGACATGTCACGTGGTGCGCGCACACACACACTGCAATGACAAGAGTACCTGGGTGCTCAAATTGGGTGGTTGATGTGCTGGTCCAAAAAGCCATTGGGTTATCTTTGAAAAGCCTAAAATCCAACCCTTAAAGATAACAGGTTGTTGGGTGAGAAGAAACTTAATGTAAGGCTGTGATTATAATCACATGGACAACGAAATAAGTAAAAACGGGAAATAATATAACTTGTAGAGCCATTGTAAGTATGTGTATTATATAATCAATGATTGAATCAAAATGTTGCGCCAAAGTTTAGTCCAAACATTTGCTATGCAGGTGCATTGATTCTTCATAGGAGGTAAAAAAGAACCAGCGCAATGCTAATGAGATAAACATGAAGCCACAAAAATACCTTCTTTTTTTGTCGGGATGCAAATAAAATGTAAAGTGCTCAAGTGTTGTACATTGTGGCAAACTTTCCAAAACAAAGAATTGCATCTTCGTCAGTATTCAAGGCAAACCCATCACAGAAATATATCTATATATAAATAACTCATGTTGCACAACATTAGAGCCTATATTTACACATCTGACAGTAGCTCAAGATCAACATAGCAAACATATCTAGAACTACAAACATCAATAAGTACACAAACTAGACTTACATGAATCTTGAAATAAGTCAAAAGGGGAGAAAACGGATCTATGATAAATCACAAGCCTGTCTGTATACATAATAGATCAATATCGACTACAATCTTAGAGAAAACACTGGTGGTAAAGTCCCTCATTTAACCTTTGAGAATCTAATGTTTTGAGATAACATTTGCATTCCTCTTTGTAAAATGTTGTTGACACCACCCCCCCTTTATAGGTAGACCAGTAGACCAGTGAAAAACACATTAATAAACATTCAAGCGACATTAGGCACAAAAATGGGTAATCATTCATTGAGGAAAATGTTCTGAATATCTGTACACTACCTCCAATCTTTAATTTGCAGTAGTACAAAAGTCAACAAGCCAACAAGAGGGGCGGTGGATGTCGACAACATATTACTCAAAGAGGAACACAAACACTGATGTGTTTGTAGTTATATGGATGTTTGCCTCAACTCATCCTTGACAATATTGTGGAACATGAGTTAATTGTGTGAAGGCAGGTCTGCAAGGCGCAAAAAAAGAAAAAAAGCGTAATAAATAAATAAATCAAAAACTCAACAATTTACTCAATTGTCATTGTGTGCGTGTGTGTGTGTGTGTTAGGGCTGTCACTTGTTCCAAAAATCAAATTCAAACGAATTTGAAATTAGTTCATTCGTTCGAATGAATTAGAATGAGCACCCCCATCCCCCATTTAAATGAATGACGTTATATCGTTATTTTTAACATCATATTCTTCCAGCAATCGGATGTTAAATTTTTTTAAAAGCTGTATTAATGCATCATAATAATGATAAATTTGTACCACACTTTTCATTCAGTGACACTCAAAGTGTCAAAGTGTTACAGTATTAATAACATAGAACACACAACAAAGAAAATAGTAATAAGAGTTACTTAATTCCCAATATGATTAGCCAGAAACACAAGTCTATCAACTTGATCGGGATGAAGTGCGGCTCTCTTTTTATTTACAGAATTACTTCCCGACGAGAACATCCCTCTGCTGGATCACAAGGCAAACTACTTCAAACGGTCTGCTGCGCTTATAGACTGTAAATTTTGAATTCGAACAGGTCACTACAGTTTGAATATTATTTTTTTCCCCACATTCGAACGAATG